>OX422212.1:330967695-331139170 GCA_949130495.1 Sambucus nigra | reverse complement strand
CCCATAAACATTATGTGTTCATACCTGAGAGTATCTGCGAATGAACTGTGATATGAAGAAGTGAAATATGCACGAATAAACATGACATGATCTATCTTGAAGCGTGGTCACTATGTCTTCAAACAACACATCATAGATTATGTCGGTATCGTGACAAGATAAAAATATATCTATGACTCAAATTGGTTTTTATTCGGAATAATGCCAATACATACAAATCAACAGTAATTGAAAATTTTTCCTTACAAATCTCCCCCTTTGGCTATTCCGTGACAAAACCAAAACATTGAAAGGCCAAAGACAGACCGTTAAGTCGAAAGACCTAAATCCCATCCCATAAACCCAAAAAAATACAAACACGATATATAAAACAAATGTTGAATCGACAAAATAAACTTGTCTTCATGTGATGTAATCGTAAAATCTCCAATCTCTGAATAATCACTACACACACGGAACGAAAAATACCATGTGAAGTATGGAGGTACAAATGATAAAAAACATTATAATACCAATTTGTAAAATAAACCATTTGTTAAACATGTGAGAAGATTCGATGATGCCATTTTGTAAAACAATACCGTAAAAACATGATAAACAAATGTCCTCATCAAACAAAACTCCCCCTAGATGCTATCTCTCCCCTTTTTGTCTCGAATAGACAACAAGGGATAAAGATAAACAACTGAATATCTAGAAATAAATAATCATATGAAGTATATCTAGATAAACATGGATAACCAACTAAAATAATCAAAAGATACCAAATGAAAGCTAGCAAACTGGCACACAAATTAAATCATCAATATCACTAAAAAAAATCCTCTTTGGATCATTCGAGCGATATTGCCATGTCCTTAGAACGACTAAGGCATATCGTTCAAACGAGGTTAGAAACGAACTGAAACAATAAGGCGTTGCATGATGCATTTACCTAATGATCCTAAAAGAGACCCTTCTCGTGACCTCCTTGTTACAATTACCTCCACGAAACTCGTGTCACGTGATCCAGTCGTGGAACGACATGGAGAAGTCATTCGAATGACGTCTAGAATTCATTTGAACGACTTGAAAAAAATTCCAATTCCATCTCTAAAAATGATTATCTTTTTCCTAGTGAAGAAATTTCCAGTAAACAACAACTGGAAATACGAAACAGTATCAAAACAAACCCAAAATAGAAAAATAAAAGAATTATGAGTTTCATGCTAACATAGAATCAATGTGCTCAAACATAGATATGTAATGAATGGGCGTGAGCTATTATAAATGACTCATAACTTGAACACATTGAAATGATCAAGAAGATATACTTGATAACTAAATGTCATCAAACTAAGTTTTAGCCATATGTGACAATTAATACATTGAGCTTAACGAAATAAATGAACAATAGGCACACAAATACGAAATTTTAATGATTCAACAAACAATAGCATCACAGCACGATTTGTCAACATTAAGATTCGTGGTGCAAACCCGTTATTATTTTTCCATCCAAACACTCTTATATATCCATATTTTGTTTTTCTAGCTCATTTGAGGTTTTTATTTTTCTCACCTTAGAGAAATCATATTCGTCCCATTTTTGGCATACAATTCTTTTTATTGCCATAATGTTTTATTGGGCTTTTTTAAACGGTGTCTTTCACGACGAGATTATTATTCTATCGTAACCCTTTCCCGTGAACACTTGTCATTTTTTTAATTTACGCAATATAAATCCTCACAGCAAACGATTCTTACATGCACACCTCCTCACAAGTCGTATTACGGATAGATGACAAAGTGAGAGGAGAATGTCTCACCAAACTCAAATATGCATGATAAGTAAACATTGATATAAAATCATGCATGTGAGTGTGATGGAATATATACAAAGTCGAATACAAATGCAAATCAACTTCGAAACAATCCAATTAATCAATGGTTAAGATCATTCCAGTCATCTATAATTATGACCAAATGTCCTAGCCGCATGGATAATGAAATGATGGGGATCCAAGCACACCAATATTCCATATCAAACATGAAAACTCATGACACAAAAATAAACCGAAACTCTTTTTGTTTTTAAAAAAAATATTTTTGATTCAAAAATAAAATCTTTTTTTATTTTCTGAAAAATGTATGAAACGAAAAATATGTTTGCATTTTTCAATAAGGTTCAAATAAATCAAAAATATAATACAACGAGATACACATGTCTTAGCACGAGCAAGATATATATCATTAAGCAAAGACTAGAGTATGACAAACATGGCTAGCATAATCATCCTTTAGATTTAGTACGATAAGTACATGTGCAAACAAACGAGAGTCGTGAAGTTTAATTCCTAAAGCCACTCCAATTTCCTAACCTAAGTATATGTATAACAACGCATGGTTTTGGGAACCGAAACAACTTTATCATTAAACTTCCTAGGATCATTTTTAAGGTCATAACTATAATTCCTAAGGTGACCCTTCTTGCTGCAATGAGTGCAAGTGTAAACACGATGAAGAATGTGACCCAAATGTGGACCTCTCTTAACGTTCCTAGTTAGCTCTCTCACATGATTGGTATTGGATTTGGGAATGGGATAAATACGATCATTGAAGCCTACACCACACCTATCATCCTTGAGTTGTAAGGTACCTAAAATCATATCCAACTTTTCTAACCTTGCCTCCAAATCAAACTTCACCCTACTCGAGTACCTCAATTTCTCCTCAAGATCACTAATCCCAGACTCAAGTAAATACCTAGACTCCTCAAGATCTAGAATTTATTTCTTCAAAGCCTACATCAAACCACGAAGACTATCTCTCTCCTCAAGATATTCTAGTTTCTCCCAAAGAGTCTTCTTCCATGTCCTAAGATCCTCAATCAATGCATTATTATTTTCTACAGCACGCTCTTTTAACTTTGCTTTCAACTTCAAGTTTGCCTTTTTCACCTTTATCGATTCCTCATACAAATCATTAAAGGCAAGTTGTAACTCTCGCACATAAATCTCCTCTTCCTCACTAGATTCACCCTCACTATCTTGGGATTCATAAAAAATAGCCTCGGAAGTACCATCCACGTGCGTATCTTCATGAGATGATTTATCATTGTCTCTCACTTTACATGCCATAAATGCTAAAAAGTTGTGCTCAATGGGGGAACTCTCTCCCTCTTACAGTTCAGTATCACTTAAGCATGCATTATATGCAATCGGTTTCTTGCCCTTCTTCTTAAGTATAGTGGGACCCTCCTCTACCTTATGGCATTAACCATCATAATCAAAACACATATCCGACTTATCCCTCTTAATATTCTCACTTTTATTCTTAGGGACTTGATCTGCCTTGCTATTTTTGAATTTCTCAAGTCTTTTGGCATCTTTCAATTACTTTTAGAACTTAAGAAACGTTTTGAACTTCTTTGCCAACAAGGCTACATTCTCGAAATCGTTATAAGAATCATCGTCCGAAACATTAGTCTCCTCCTTCAGGGCTTTCAAAGCAATGCCATTTTCTTTCTTTGGTACTTGCTTGGAGTTAAACATGTTGAGTTCATAGGTTTGTAAGTCACCTACAATCTCTTCTAGTTCCATTGACTCAAGCATACCCAAGGATTTTAAAACGGTCACTTTTTGATCAAATCTACTAGGAACGACATTAATATTTTCTTAATGACTCGATTTTTGGGTATTTTATCTCCCAAGTTAAATGACAAGTTGATAATATGGGACAATCAACTGTAAAACTCATCAAACATCTCACTCTTTAACATTTGAATCTTCTCAAATTGATTAGTGAGGTTTTGAAGTTTAGAAGCCCTAACCATGCTAGTTTCCTTATGATTGATGTAATACCCCGTACTTTTGACTATAATTATTTTTGGGATTAATTAATTAAATAACGTATTAATTGGAAATTAATCCGGATTATAAATACTAATGTGATGCGAGTTGGTATTTGATTATGTGCATATATGATTATATATGTATCTGGTACTATAAAATTTGTCGTGAGATTTATATACGGCATTTTAGAAATTTTGTTGAGACGCGTGGGACCGCCGCGTCACGGTATAATATATTGATGATAAAAGTGAATTTAAAATCTATAATCCATATGGTCGTTTTGAGTGCGTCAACGCGTCCGAAAGGGTCGAGATAGTCAGAAAACACTAGCTGGGGGTATAGTTTGGGTTCCGGGGTATTTTTAGGCCATACCGGTAACTTAAAGGGTATTTTAGTAATTTGGTATTTTTGGGTAATTAAAAGTGACGAAAATTGAGAGTTGTAATCTGATAAGGAATTGACCCAACCAACCCTTTATTAACCCCATAAGCTACGTAGGTTATCATTTAGTCTTCCAACTCTCCCAAAGCAAACCCTAGCCACCATAGCCTTTTGGAGAAGAAAGCTTGGAGAAGAAGAGAGAGAGAGGAATTCTGCAGAGATTCTTCACCAAATCAACACCAAATCCGAAATCAAACCAAGGCAAGTGATTTATTCCATTTAAATTTCAGAGAATGCTTCTTCCATGTTAGATTATTCATAAATTTTGTATGTTCTTTGAAGATAATGAAAAACCCATAAGATTGGAGTTATTAGTTTAAATTTTGGGATATAGGTTGCATGTAGAATGTTACTGGAAGATTATGTTAAGAGAATTATCGACTTTTGTTATACCAAAAAACGGATTTAAGGAAGTTTATGAATGTTCTTGAGATAAAATCTGGAGACTAGGTTTTTGATGAAGTTTGACCCATATGTAGCCTTTAGATGTTGAATTAGTGGTTTGTGGACGTTAGTAATATTGTAGGATTGTTATATGGCATTACTATAACGTTATATTTGAGAATCACACGTTAGAAATAAGTTTTGGGACGTTTTCAAATCTGCAGAACGAAGCAGTTCGTAGCCATACCTGTTCGATCGATCGATCGACATTCATCAGTCGATCGATCGACTAAATCGATCGATCGAAGGTCAAGGTCGATCGATCGACCTTCCCAGAATGAGTAAAAATTTTCCTTAATTTGATTTTAATGGCGGAAACCCTCGGAGAATATGTTTGGAGAACTTATGAATACCCTCACCCTTAAGGAAGACCAGTAGGTGTGATTATTATAGTGGACTTTAATTAGAATGCAATTCGAGGAATTATTTTGGATTATTGAAATTCGTTAAGTGAGATAACGTTTGGGTTAATAGTGTAAAATTGTGTAATTTGATGAAATAAGGTTTAGAGCAGAAGTAAAGACCTTAGGAATAAAGATGTTATATTTGGGAATAATCGGAACCTAATAATCTATTATAGATAGGTTTTAAGGTTAAGGGACTACGACGTGAGACGTGTTGGTAATTTAACTTTATATTAACGGGAGACTTGAAATACATAAGTTTGGAATAATGGTATTATGATGTAGCCTATACCTTATTAAAATGGTGATATCTAAGATGCGTGTATACTTAGTATTGATATAGTATTTGTGTGTATGACATACCTACCATACTTGCTATCACGGGAGGTTTGCGTTCGCTTAGGACCCTCTAATCCTTGTGTGCCTACGGGGGGGGGGGGGGGGGGATTTAGACTGGTACCTTGATGAACATAGATCATAGAAGGACTTATTGTGATATTAATAAGTCTGCATGACCATGGGAGCGTAGGTATGTGCGTGACCCATGCGATGGTGACTGTGTTCGCCTCCACTATTTGTGATTTGTGTTATCTGAACTATTCCTGAGAGATTCAGAATATGTGATCCTTATGTACGTGATGTACCGGGATGGATAGCAGAGTATGTGTGCACTATAGCTTAGATTGCGGGGTGCTTGTATCGTATATTTATGTTGTGAATAATATACATTAAATTAATGGAAATCCTCATGTTAATGTTGTAAAAATATAACGGTATTGTTTCGAGATATATAATAAGTTAGCTGATAGTTATATCAATGGCATAGTTAGTAACTGAGTTAACGTTAAACCTCTATTAAATTACGAGCGTTATTATGTTAAATTTACCGAGTAAAATGGGTAGAACCTTTGGTAGTCTAGCTAGTTACGTTGTCACTTAGCTAGTGGAAAGGGTAGTTATAGATGGGTACTTACGTTAGGAGTGCACAGTTAGTCGAGAGGTGAGAATTTAATGTGAGTGCACGTCCTAACATGTACTTTGCATTTAATGTTTTAAATGTTTTTAAAGCACTTGCAGGTTTTTAAAATGATTTCCACTTTCGGGCTCTGACCCATTTGCTTTCAAATATATTTTCTTGTAAAACCATTTTAGGTGCCCAGCCACAAGGACACCAAGCATAGGATTCTCATTCAGGTGACGAGCTGTAGCTGTTTGTGGAAGCTACAGGGACTTGCATTTAGACGCCTCTCTCATTTGGATTCCAGTCTCAGCATCTATCAGTTGTAGGGCATGTTGCCCAATTCTATTAGACATTTTTACATTTCAGTTTTCAGACTCTAGCATGTATTGCTCAGTATTCAGTTTTAGTTATTTACTTCAGTTTACTTATCAGTTGAGGGATTTGTATTGAGGAGTTTTTCCTCCAGGTTTTATTTACATTTTGCGATGGTTATTCGTTTTACTTCAGTATGGTGAATGGTGTTATTTAGTTATTCATTACTCTTGTTGCATGTTAATCAGATTTAATAAAATTTGGCACTTACTTTTTAAATACTAGGTGGTTAGTAATAATAAAACGCTTTCGACAGTGATGCTATTAACTGAGCCAACTTGGCATTTTGAATTAATTTTATAAAGGAGTAGCTACCCGGTGTTTAATTAGTCGGGGTGTCACAGGTGGTATCAGAGCATCAGGTTCTAGTGTCCTTTAGGATCTGTACGGCTATTATGTTTCCGCTACGTTTTCTTTGATATAGAGGCCTATATTTTAGGACTGTTGTACTCTTTTTGTGTGTACGTTTCGTTCTTCAGCTATTTTAAGTTTATAAACTGTGAACTTAGAAACTTTGTTCTTATTTCAGATGCCTCCACGACGTGCACGACGAGTTCCCATGAATGCAGTGCCCGAACCCCAGCCCTCTCCAGTTCAGGGCATGTTGAACGCCACTGAGGTTGCAGCTATAGTAGCTCAAGCGGTGAATGCCGCGATTGCCGTTATTCAGCAGGCACCGCCTCAGGCGCCGGTTTCCGCGCCAGCACAGGTTAATGCATTCCCGTCTGCTTGGGAACGTGTACGTGACGCTTTTCAAAAAGCGCATCCGCCAGAGTTTTCAGGAAGCTCAGATGTAGTAGTCTCGAGCCAGTGGAGGAAAGATATGCAGAGGCACTTGAGGATGCATGAGTGCTCTGATGTTCAGAAGCAGGTGCTAGCTACTTTCAAGCTAGTAGGATCTGCTTTACAGTGGTGGGAGTCTATTACCACCGCGGAGGAGAGGGATACCCTCACCATTCAGGAGTTCTGGGTGCGGTTTGACCGCAAGTACTTTCCATCCGCAGTTCATACAGAGGTGAGGAAGAAGCTGATGAGTTTGAAGCAGGAGAGCAAGACAGTGGCCGAGTATGAGGCCGAGTTCACTAACCTGTTGAATATCGTTCCAGACGAGATTCCAACAGAGAAAAAGAAGATAGAGAAGTTCACTGATGGGTTGAATTGGAGGATCCGTCAGCATCTGCTAGGGAACCTATCGTTGGCCACGTATTCTGATGTGGTTAACGCTGCACTATTGCACTGCTAGGACCACCGTTTTCATATGGCCGAGGGCAAGCGGTCAGGGGAGTCTAGCCATCAGGTCAGGACTGGAGGACATGGTGCCAGCGGGGCACAGACCGGTCAGGGGCAGAGACAGACTGAGCAGGGTACCCAGCAGGGGGACAATAAGAGGTTCCGATCAGGGAACTACAGGCAGGGTCAGGGAGGTTTCCGCTAGGGCCATCAGGGTCCAAACGGCCAGCAGGGCCAACAGGGGCAGAATGGGCAGCAGTTCCATCAGGGCCAGCAGGGCCAAGGGAGGAATGGTAACGGCCACCAGGGCCGGGGACAGCAGGGGCAGAGGGGAGGGAATTTCCCAGGGAAGTGCTTTACTTGTGGCAAGACTGGCTATAAGAAGCAGGATTGTCCTGATAGGGGCAGGGCCCCACAGCAGCTGCAGGGTGCTCGCCAGGGGTGTCACAATTGAGTGCAAGAACATCCCAAGCCTCTTTCGACGTCTCACATATCAAAATAAAATTATACTCTTCTGGGCTGACAGATGAGGAAATAACATTTAAACCTTTAGAGTTATAAAGTGCAAGTCAATTTTCATCTTTGGTTTATAACGCAACATGTTTTAAACTAGTGGCCTCTTCAAATCTCACGACTAGTGGTGACCAACCTTATTCTACTGCTAAGTAAGCACACTCATCAATAGTCCTAAGTTCACTTTTCATTCGCATTTTCCAATAATCATAATTAGTACCATAAAAAATAGGAGTTCGAATAGAATCAAAATTTTCAAAATTCTTACTTTCAATCACAAGGGATCAACACGATGTTTCTACTTCTGATACCAATTTGTAGGCCCCTTTTTCAAAGTGTGCTTTAGGTGAAAACAAGTTTTAAATTTTTTTTTTCAATTTTAACACGCACCAAGTTTGTGAACCTATTTTACTTAAGTCCAATTTTATCTTGTTTAATCCTAAACATGAATCTAAGTGATTAAAAAAACTAAAATAAAAAAGTCCCCAAAAGCAATGCCAGATGTTCAAGGAAACCACTAAAGGAAAAACCCTTGGACAAGCCAGACAATCACTATGATACAAAAATTACAAAGGAAGACATACAAACTTACAAAATGACTCGATCCCCATAATCCTTGGCGCTCTTATTTTCTTTAACCACTCCTCCACAGTGCCTACGCAGAAATCCTTCCACGATACTTGTCCACGAAACACGAGTCCACATGTATCTCGGTATCCACTGATGAAGGTTTGGAAATCGTGTATGATTTGAAACATGTACTTCACCATTTCTTCATTGTAAAATCCCAATGAAATAACTTGTTCAATATGGATGAACAAACCAACGATGAAAATGAGATCTCAATGGCATATGTATGAAAGCTTGGATCTTTTTAAAGTATAAGGATGGTTTTAGCTTTTGAAAACCTTGGAAAACCAGTGCAGAAAAAGATAACTGTTCGATTTTTTATTTTGGTTTTTCATACCTCAAAATTCGGAGAAAAATTTGCCTTATATAAAAATTTTAAGTCGGTGCATCATGAGAACAATATCCCTATGTCATTTAAACGACTTTTTTGTGTCATTTGAATTACATCGAGATGTCATTTCAATGACATCATATGTCATTTGATCCTCCAAATCATAAGGTAAGGAACCATACGACTATAAACAATGTTTATCTCAGAATAAATGAAGTTAAAACAGTTCAAAAACATTTTAAAATTATTTTTAAACAACATACCATCCTTAAAACATTTTTTGAGTCACATAAACATTATACATTCATACCTAAGGAGTGTCTCGAATTGCAACGTGATATGAAGATGTGAAATGTGCACTAGTAAACACAACATGATCCATCTTGAAGCTTGTCCGCTACGTCTTCAAACAGCACCTCATAGACTATATGGATTTCGTGACAAGATAAAAATCTATCTAGGAGCCAAATCGGTTTTTGTCCGGAATAATACCAATACATACAAATTGACACTACTTAGAAATATATCCTTATAGCATATGAACTTTTACTTGGTGCCATGCTTGGACAGAGGTTGACTAGTGCCCTCACGTCATCTATTATGCTATTAAAACCCTCCACGATGTTCAACTTCATTACGTGACCACCGAAAAGAATTTATTAGTGGTAGTGTTTGCTCTTGTTAAGTTTTGGTCATATTTCATAGGTTCCCCTGTCATTGTTTACACTAACCATGCTACCCTATGACACCTTCTTCACAAGAAGGATTCCAAAACACAATTGATACGATGGATTCTATCCCTACAAGAGTTTAACCTTAAAATCCGCAACAAGAGAGGTTATGAAAATGTAGTCGCTTACCATCTTTCTCGCATAAGTGTTACGTCTGACTCTAATTATGTCCCCATTTTCAAGTCCTTTCTTGATGAACAACTGTTCTCCATCTCCATCTCACCTTGCTATGCTGATATTGTTAATTTTCTCATTAACGACCAACTTCCCAATCATTGGTTAAAATAGAAACGCTCCAAATCCATGGCGAATGTGAAGTTTTACTCCTGGGATGACCTGGTCCTTTTCAAGTATTGCACTGATTAAGTCATTCATCATTTTGTTCCCTAATGTGAACAACTAAGTATTATGTCATTTTTCCACGATGGGGCCTGTGGTGGCCACTTTAGCTCATAGAAAATTGCTGCCAAAATTTTGCAAAGTGGTTTCTATTAGCCCAACCTTTTTTGAGAAGCCCATCAATATTGTGAGGCTTGTTCCAAATGCCAATAATCAAGGCGTATCTCTCATCATCATATGATGTCTCTCACACCCATCCTTATTATTGAAATCTTAGATGTGTGGGGTATTGATTTCATGGGACTATTTCCCTCCTCTCATGGTTTTCAATATATTCTAGTTAAGTTGATTATATCTTCAAGTGGATTGAAGCAATCACTTGTCACACCCAGAACCATCGATTTGTGGTAATGTTTATTAAGGAGTACATATTCACACATTTTAGAACCCCCAAAGCTATCATTAGTGATGGGGGTAAACATTTTTGTAATCGAGTCTTTGAACACATTGTCAAAAAGTATGGTGTTACCCAAAAGGTTGGTCTCTATTACCATCCTCATACTAGTGGTCAAGTTGGGGTCTTCAATAATGAGATCAAGAAAATTCTTAAAAAAAACGTAAAGCCTAATAGGAACGATTGGTCCTTACACTTCAATGATGCATTGTCGATAAACCGTACTACTTATAAGACTCCAATTGGCATGTATCCTTATCGACTAGTCTTCATCAACCTTGCTACCTTCCCGTTGAACTTGAGCATCATGCATATTAGGTTGTCAAGGCCCTTAAATTTGATATAGATGAGGAAGGAGTCCATAGGAAGCTACAACACAATGAATTGGAAGAAATAAGAAATGATGCTTGTCATTTATCCAAGAAGTATAAGGATAAGATAAAGTGTATCCATGACCAAAGAATCATGTCAAAATAATTCCACCCTGGTAAAAAAGTTTTGTTATATAATTCACGTCTTATTCTCTTTCTCAAGAAATTGAAAGGCGGGTGGTTTGGACCCCTCACTGTTGAGTCAATTACTCCTTATGGTGCCATCAACGTTATAAATATTACTCCTTATGGTGCCACCAAGGATGGTAGCCTCTTTTAAGTCAACGGTCAACATTTTAAGCCTTTCTTAGAGTTAATCCCCACTCACATTGAAGAATTCGACCTTATTGACCCAATCTATGAAGACTGAAGCTTCATTCTTATTTGGGGGTGATTATCATCATCCAATTTTTATGTCTTCCCGTGCTTTCATCGTTCTTATCTTTAAGACGAGTTCCATTCGGTCTGACTGAAGACGTTAAACTTACCACTATCGGTAGGTATCCCGTCATGTCTTGTTTCGATGTATGAGTCTTATCCTGTTTGGGGTGGTGTTTCACATCACCCAATGCTTTATCATGTTTATAGACTTGTACACATTATTATATCATTACTTATTCAAGTTCATATTGGATACATATATTCAAGTTCATTAGCAGCTGATTGTGGTAATCTTTTTCCTACATTGTGATTTCAATTTTAATATATAGTTTTAAATATCGAGGACGATGTTCTCTTTTGTTTAGGGGTGGGAAACTTGTTCAAAATCATACCTCTTTTGAAAATTTTATCAGACACACGTCACTTTTACTTATTTTTGCAATTTAACTCAATTTTTTTATATGAATTGTCTATCATCCCTCCTTTAGAAATCTCAGATTACCCATCTTCTAATATTACGCTTTACAATAAATTAAGTAGTACCACTTAAGGCGTATTTGCACTATAAATTTCTAAACTCGGCAAATTTGCACTTTCACATTTACAATCAATAGTTGAAGAGTAACTACATTCTCAAAAGATCCCTAAAAGATCACTTGTGGAGAGTAAATCAGTGAAAATTGAGGTATTCACCTTTTTTAGGGTTTTCATATATCTCTGAGTCACAAGATGACTCAACTTTCTTTGGGTACCTCACTTAGTCATTGCATGATCTCATTATTCTTCATATTTGGCATAACCAATGAGAATGACATCACCTTCGAGTTGTAAGAAACACGTGTTTTGTAGTTTGTCCTGAGCACCAAACCATTCTTTACCATACACTCACCATTTCTCCATATCACACTACCATTCACTTCATCCATTATCTTTCCAAATTTCCCTTGTCCACATACCTTCCCCACACCGTTCATATATCACTTCCAGTCATTATTATCCATCATTTTTTAGAAAAAAAAGTGTTTGAAATTCGAAATATAAATTGCCTTCATTTGTGTCATGAAAAAAATAGTGCATCGCAATACTAAAATAAAAAAAATAGAACATATATATATTAAAGGAAAAAAAGAAGAAAAATAAAAAAAGCATGAGACCATAGTTTTATAAAATGAAGATATTAGTAATTTTATTCCACTCTTCTTAAAAACCCTACCATCATATCATCCATCTTCTTTATCTTATTCCTCATGCCTTACATAAATCCCCTTTTCATCCTTGGTGAGGTGTTCGCGCAAACGAGAAGTCTATATGGTGAATGGCACGATATTATCAAAATAGTGGTTAACATTCATTCATGAGATCAAATTCTTTCATGTATCCATCATTTCTTATAAGTGTGTGAAACGTTTGACCATGTTTATAATTACTTAACTCCTCACACACTAGAGATATACACGTACCCAAATCTCGAAGAGTTCAATTTAGAGAAAGAAATCTAGTGAGATTTGAAGTCAAAGCGTTGATTATATAAAGGCGTTCTAGTAATTATTCTCATGATAGTAGAGATTGTTTCACACTACACACGGTGTGATTTTTAGGAAGTATTATGCCTTTGGTATTAAGTAAATTTATGTCATACACTCATGGTTGAACATTGTATTCCATGAAGTCTTATAGATGGGTAATCGTCAAATAAAAGACCACCCTTTAAATAAATAGTTTTCAATAAATTTTTAAATTTTTTGGGTACATTCACCGCAAACCCTCACGAGACAAAAATTGTCATGTAGGGTAACCTATAGGTTTAAAGGCTTATTGCACATGCTAAGTGAAATTGCAAGTGCCCGCGAAAGTGGCACACTTTTCGTTTCTTATCTTTATTTCTCTCTATTTTAGCTCAAGGACTAGCAATGTTATGTTTGGGGGTGGTGTAATACACATCGAAAAGTGTTAAAATAAATCCCCAAATAGATTGTTTTTAATTGACAATTCTCGATAAAATTGGTCTTATGCGTGTTCATGTCTATCTTGTAGGTCAATTGCCGCTTACATATTTAAAAAGCCTTAATTAATTTCAAATGTGAGAATGATGCAATTAAAGAGCTCTAACATGTCCCCTAATCGAGCCTAGACCCCCTAGCCTGCCCTAAAGTTGTCCCCTGTGTGTGGTATTATTATTGCTATTATTTTGAATATATATATATATATATATATATATATATATATATATATATATATATATATATATATATTAAGGTTCTGTCATTTGTATTATTTTTATTTTTTACTATCTCTATTTTTAGTATTTTATGTAAATATTATGTAAAATGTGTGTGTCACATGTTAGTGTCTGTATATATTTAAGTGTGTGCTTAATATTTTCTTTATTTTTTATAGTGTTACTTATTTTTATAACTATCTTATTTTAATTGTAAGTTTTAGTTTATTATGAGTCTTTATATATTTTATATATGTGTTTGAGTTTTTATATTTTTTATTGCGTGTGTGTTGTAAATATATATGTACATATTTTCTATTTTCATATATAATAAAATACTCTCTCTCTCTCTCTCTCACACACACACACACACACACACACACACACACACACACAAACTACCATGTTCCTCCCCTACACCTAATACATCTCCCTAGCCTACACCTTATCCCATACACCCTACACACATAATCAACTTTCAAAGATCATATGTTAAAACACAACCAACCCAAATCAGATTTGACTTTGTCTCTTATCCCATCATCTTCCCCATCGTCCCCATCTTCTTTATCCTCTCTATCTCCCATCTACATTACCAAAAATATCCCACACTCATACCTCAACCAATCTGGGTTCCCATACTACCCAAACCGAAATTCAATTTCTTCCCCTTCTACCCGACATCGCCCAAAATACATCACCGGACCAACCCATAGAAACCACCTGCCTTTTCAGCAAATAACCATATTCATACTTGGTCCGACCCAAACCACTCATCCCGGAACCTACACATGTTCAACCTGAACCCGCTGACGGCTAAACTCAGTTCACCTTTTATACCCGATTTCAACCCAAACCATTATCCCATAGATATCCACGATCATTTTTTCCTAGCTACCAACCCATTTCTTATAACCCAAACCCAAGAACCCAACTTCTTTTTAAGACAACACCCAAGAACAAATTAAAAGCTACATATACCCTTTTTCCAAAAGTACTTACAAAACTACCCTCACATTATCCACACCTCGTCTCAACGCACATGCGAAATTAAAAAAAAAAACTAAATGGCCCCTAGCTTCATGTGCCATGATATATAACCATGAAGTCTCATTCATTTGGAAAACCTATAAGAAGCTAGTAGAGAGAGATTTTACTTTTAGAGAGAGAAATTCTATTTTGTAATTTTTATTTTAGTGGGTGTTGTAATTAAAATTGAGGGAAATATATTTGAAGAAATTCATTGCAATTCAATGCATTTTGGGCTTGATCTATTCCTCTCCAATTCATCTTGTTTAATCCTTGCATGCTTTTATTTGTTTATCTTATATCTTGGTTGATTATTATTGAGGGATAACGTCCAATTCAAGTTATGAATTTAAGCCCCTATGAATCCAATTGACTTAGTTTGTTAATTTTAATTTGTTTGATTTCCTTTAATTAGTAAATTTAATTCCTACACTTATTTTCACATTGAGAAATAGAAAACCATCCTTGAGAAAGAATTAAAAATTGTGTCATCATTTGATTTAAACTAGATATAGGCTTATCAAATTGTTAAAATCATAATATAATTTTCTTCTACTCCTATTTTTATCTTGTCTAATTAAAATTAGTTGGGTGAATCGATCCTCGCGGGTGATTCATTTGATAAATTTTAATTTATTTTGAGTAGCGTTACGAAAATTAAAATTACTTTTCGAAAAGAATATTTAATTAATTCATTAGTGTAATGAGAATTAGCTTTTCAATTAAATGAATATTTTGGAAATCAATCGATTTAGAATGGTCAAATTAGTGTTAATTATGTGGAGTGGGGGTGGATTTATATCCCTTGATCTTTCTCTCTCATTTAGTGATCTTTCACTCACCTTCATTACACACTTTTTAGTTACTTCTTTAGATTACTCTTCTTATTTAGTTAAGCCTTTTCATTTAGTTTAGTTATTTCACCATTAAAAAAAATCTTTAAAAAGTAGATATAAAGAAAAACATAAGAAAAATAGCTAGAAATTGGATTACATGACTTTTCATTTGTATCACTCCATAGAGTTGGATTCACATCCTCACTTACCATTATACGAGTTTGTGTGATATAATTTTTTAGGTAAATTAAAAGATTTGATTACCTTGTAATTTTATAACAACAACTCATCATAACAAAAGTCCGAGTTATCAGTGTGCCCAGCTATTTGATGAAAATCGCAGTATACATCGTGCTTAAAGTATTTCGGAAGTGGATAAAGTAGTAAACGATGGTCCATCAGATTCATAAGGTTGCAGAAGATAAATATTGATATAATTTAAAGAAAGAGGAGCATGAATCTCGATGTAGTCTCTTCCAACAATAGCAGGTCATGCTTCTAGTGTCCACAAAGGGTTTCCTTATATAGAAAAACCCTAAAATAAGACAGGACAAATATTCCCCTAGGGATTTATCGGCCAATAGGGTCCGGTCCTAACTACCAGAAGGTGGACCTGACTTGATGTTGAAGTAAGCCCAATCTTCCTATAGGCCTGTGAGGTGTCCTACCTGTAGGCAAGCATAGATGGATTTTTGGCCATAATTTGTGAACCACAAGTCTAATACGTGCACGACTGAGACCATTGGAAAGAGGATTCAGATAACTATGACTATTTGATGGAGAAATCCCAGGTTTGAGAGATTATAAAAGTCAAAAGGTATTAGGGAGAGCATTATTGTTCTCCAATTAGGGTTTGAAGGAGGACTGGTGGTCCGAGATTGAAGGTTTGAGTGTTAAAATGGGTGTCTACAACACCCATGTCAATAAAAAAATAATTTTATTCACATTCCAATACTCATAGTCCTTGGGGTTAAGAATTTATACACCATTTGAAAACAATGTGAGATTGTTCAACTCAAATATAGTTATCACCTAGACTTGAATCTCACCCTTATCCTGTTCAATACATTTCCGATATTTCGAGACAATGCTTTTTGAAATATCAAAGAAGTTCTTGAACCATTAGACATGTTCCCATAGTCATGATAAACTACCAAAATTGTAGTTATATTTTTACTAAGAGGATGCCAATTCCATATCTAGGATGCGAAGTTTTTAATTGAACTAGAACTAGAATTCCTATCTACTGTGATCAAGCCAAACCCAACTTAGTAGAATTTCTACTAACTTTAGTTGATCAGCATTCATGTAATATATTTAAAGAATAAATATAAGAAATTCTCATAAACACGATTCTCATTTCAAATGAACCTGGCACAACTTTATTAAAAATATAAATGTCATATATGGTTTTAACAATAAAACTTCCAAAAATTTCCCACTTAGTCTTAAACCCATGTTCTCGTATATTTAACACACATTAACTCTAAATGATCATCAATAGCCTTAGCAAGATCTTTGTAAAAGGATCTGCTAGATAATTATCAGATGCAATTTTGGTCACAATATGTTGCATATTTCATGATCTACCGTATCAAATGATACTTATGCTGAATGTGATTGGCCTTCATATTAGTCCTATGTTATTTCGAGTTAACAACTGCTCCACTATTATCACAATAAAGTGTAATAGACAATTGCAATGAATGAACCACATGTAACACCCTGCCTGGGAGAGCGGAGCGGTACTCGATAAAACTAACCAAATACACAATCAACAAGGTATAGAGCATATAAAATAAATCCCATGATAATAAAATTAATTCACTAATCTCAATTCTCAAAATAAATACAACAAATGTCTCTCGAAATAAAATAAATATCCAATGCTGTTTACAATATCCTCATTTGTACTCCCAATATATCCAAGCTAAAAATCAATCTCCAATTAGTCCATAGCACCCAAATTCGTGCTAACCGGCCACTAAAAAAAATGGGGAAGTACACAATACAACAGGAAAAGTTCTCAATAAATATTAGCGGTGAATAAAGCTTAACAATATGAGTATGAATATTCAAATAAACTGCCAATCTCACAAGCATTTTATCCATATAATTTCTCAACAACACATTATTCGGGTCACCAGGCCTCACCATATGCTCCCATACTTTATCAAGTAGCAAAAAATTAGAATAATGAAGGGTGCCCAACCTTTGTTCCATATTAAAATCTCAAGACAACATGATCAACACAAATATAATACCACGTGAATCAAAATCAGATTCCAATAATAATTTTCAGATTTCAAATGAATTTAGCAATTCAAATATGAGTTCAATAATCACATGAAATCGAAGGAAATAACTCTCGAGAGATTTAAGAGAATATTTTATAAAACCCCATACCTTAAACCATCATAAGAAACCAACATGAATCTACCCAAAAACTCAGATTAAACCATCAAAATCATCTCATAAGGATCCACAAATCATCTCCAAGCTCCAACATCAAAATAGCCCCAAGAAAATTTCCAAAAACTAAGGTTGAATATGATAATATAAAGGGGGCTATGTGTATATAAAAAGAGAGGAATATATGAAAAGGCTACTGCATTTTTATATTCCAAAAGACGGGTTAGAAAAGGTCTCCCATGACCTCTTTTTATAAGGCAAAATAATAGTAATTTAAACCAAACAAAACTCTTCAAAAAAACTTGCAACGCAGGAATTCTGTTGGGATTGATCGATCGATCCCCTAGAGTCGATCGATCGATACCTCAGGGATTTTGAATCTTTTGACCTAAAATAAAACCAAGGGATAATCTTTAAAAATCCGTTTCAACTCCGATTTTGAAACCGATTGAAAATCTCGTCTTTAAAAAAAATTCTCAACATTTTTTAGCAAGAAAAATAATTAAATCAAAAACTTCATTTTCCTCTATATTTTTAGAATACCCCCAAAATTACGCGGGTTGTTACACTTATCCACTAACAATGGAATTTCGCCTTCGAAATTCGCCAAAAGCCTAACCCTCAAAATCAGTCCACGACAAGAATATCCAAAAATAATCTTATCTCCCAAAAATAAATTCCTCACATCTAATCTCAGAGCCTAACACGAATATCACCAAAAATACTCTATCTCCAAAAATTGTTAATCACTCAATGAACCCAAAACCCAAGCTCCGAGAGTTGTTGTATACCTAAGCTCTTTGTATCACCCCACTCGGGAGAGCGGAGTGGTACTTGATAAAACTAACCAAATCCACAATCAACAAGGTATAAAGCATCTAAAATAAATCCCACAATAATAAAATAAATCCACTAATATCAATTCTCAAATTAAATACTACAAATGTCTCTCGAAATAATACAACTGTCTATCTCGAAATAAAATAAATCGCCAATACTCTATACAATATCCTCATTTGTAGTCCCAATATATCCAAGCTAAAAATCAATCTCCAATTAGTTCATAGTGACCAAATCTGTGCTAACCGGCCACTAAGAAAAAATATGGGGAAGTACACAATACGATAGGAAAGATGCTCAATAAATATTAGCGGTAAATAAAGCGTAACAATACGAGTATGAATATTCAAAAAAAATTGCCAATCTCAAAAGCATGTTATCTATATAATTTCTCAACAACACATTATTTGGGTAACCAGGCCTCACCTTATGCTCCCATACTTTATCAAGTAGCCGAAAATTATAATCTTGGATGATGCCCAACTGTTGTTCCATATTAAAATCTCATGACAACATGATCAACACAAATATAATACCACATGAATCAAAATCAGATTACAATAATAATTTTCAGATTCCAAATGAATTTAGCAATTCAAATATGAGTTCAATAATCACATGAAATCGAAGGAAATAACTCTCGAGAGATTTAAGAGAATATTTTATAAAAATCCATACCTTAAACCATCATAAGAAACCAACATGAATCTGCCCAAAAACTCAGATCAAAACCATCAAAATCATCTCATAAGGATCCACAAATTATCTCCAAGCTCCAACATCAAAATAGCCCCAAGACAACTTACAAAAACTAAGGTTGAATATGATAATATAAAGGGGGCTATGTGTATATAAAAAGAGAGGAATATATGAAAAGGCTACTGCATTTTTATATTCCAAAAGACGGTTAAGAAAAGGTCTCCCACGACCTCTTTTTATAAGGCAAAACAATAGGAATTTAAACCAAACAAAACTCTTCAAAAAAACTTGGAGCGCACGAATTCTGTTGGAATTGATCGATCGATCCCCTGGAGTCGATTGATCGATCCCTCTGGGATTTTGAATCTATCGACCTAAAATAAAACCAAGGGATAATCATTAAAAATCCTTTTTAACTCCGATTTTGAAACCGATTGAAAATCTTGTATTTTAAAAAAATTCTCAACATTTTTTATCAAGAAAAATAATTAAATCAAAAACTTTATTTTCCTCTATATTTTTAGAATACCCCCAAAATTACGCTGGTTGTTACACTTACCCACTAACAATGGAATTTCGCCTTCGAAATTCGCCGAAAGCCTAACGCTCAAAATCTGTCCAAGACAACAATCTCCAAAAATAATCTCATCTCCCAAAAATAAATTCCTCACATCTAATCTCAGAGCCTAACACGAATATCACCAAAAATACTCTATCTCCAAAAATTGCTAATCACTCAATGAACCCAAAACCCAAGCCCCGAGGGTTGTCATATACCTAAGCTCTGATACCATTTGTATAACCTCACCCGGGAGAGCGGAGCGGTACTCGATAAAACTAACCAAATCATCAATCAACAAGGTATAAAGCATATAAAATAAATCCCACAATAATAAAATAAATTCACTAATATCAATTCTCAAATTAAATACTACAAATGTCTCTCGAAATAATACAACTATCTATCTCGAAATAAAATAAATCGCCAATGCCCTATACAATCTTCTCATTTGTACGCCCAATATATCCAAGCTAAAAATCAATATCCAATTTTTCCATAGTGTCCAAATCCGCACTAACCTGCCACTACGAAAAAATATGGGGAAGTACACAATACGACGGGAATGATTCTCAATAAATATTTGCGATGAATAAAGCATAATAATACGAGTACGCATATTCAAATTAAATGCCAATCTCACAATCATTTTATCAATATAATTTCTCAAATTCACCATATCGCGCCCATACTTTATTAAGTAGCCGAAAATTGTAATCTTGGCGGGTCCCCAACCTTTGTTCCATATTAAAATCTCATGACAACATGATCAACACAAATATATTACCACATGAATCAAAATCATATTCCAATAATAATTTTCAGATTCCAAATGAATTTAGCAATTCAAATATGAGTTCAATAATCACATGAAATCAAAGGAAATAACTCTCGAGAGATTTAAGAGTATATTGTTTAAAACCCCATACCGAAAACCATCATCAGAGATCAACATGAATCTTCCCATAAACTCAGATTAAACCATCAAAATCATCTCATAAGGATCCACAAATCATCTCCAAGCTCCAACATCAAAACAGCCCCAAGAACACTTCTAAAAACTAAGGTTGAATATTATAATATAAAGGGGGCCATGTGTATATAAAAAGAGAGGAGTATATGAAAAGGCTACTACACTTTTGTGTGCCAAAAGATGTTTCAGAAAAGGTCTCCCACGACCTCTTTTTATAAGGCAAAAGAATAGGAATTTAAACCAAACAAAACTCTTCAAAAAAATTGCAGCGCACGAATTCTGTTGGGGTCGATCGATCGATCCCTCAGGGATTTTGAATCTGTCGACTTAAAATAATACCAAGGGATAATCTTTAAAAATCCATTTTAACTCTGATTTTGAAACCAATTGAAGATCTCTTCTTTACAAAAATTCTCAATATTTTTTAGCAAGAAAAATAATTAAATCAAAAACTTTATTTTCCCCTATCGTTTCAAAATAACCCAAAATTACGCGGGTTGTTACACCACACCAAATCAATTAGGAAGTTTTGAAGCCAAACAACGTCCTTTATGGCCTCCAAAATGACAACATATTCAACTTTTGTGGTCGAATAAAAAATACATGATTGCATGATACCACTCCAACTTATAGCCCACCTCCCAGGATAAACACATATCTTGAGGTTGATTTCCTCGAATCCTTATCTGACTGAAAGTCCAAGTCCGTGCACACAATGGGTATAAGACTATTAGTAGAATAAACTAACATATAATCTCTAGTCCTTTTCAGTAACTTGATAATGTTCTTCACTGCATTCTGGTGATCGTTACTGGGGTTAGACTATAATCTAATGACCATGCCATCGACAAAGAAGATGTCCGATTTTGTACACAACATAACATACATGAGGTTTCCCATTACCAAATCATAAGATATATTCATTATATTATGTATCTGATTAGGTGTTTGAGAACACTAATATTTAGACAAAGATATTCCATCTCCGAAAGGAAGAAATCCTTTTTTCGAAACTTGCATGTTAAACTTTGTGAGCACATCCACTACACCAAAATGAAAAAATTGTCACCTTTCAGCTATGCACCCTTGTCAAGGTCATTGACCGTAACAAAAAACACGCGTTTTGTATCACGGTTATTGACCTTGACATAAGTCCATGATAAATTTACTTATCACGGACTTATCACGGTCACTGACCGTGACAATTCTTTAAATAATTGTCACGATCAATGACCTTGACACGACCGTGACAACTTCTACAGCAAAAACCCTTGCCCCTTCTTTTTTTCCCTCCCTCCGTTCCCTCCCTCTCTCTCTCTCTACGCGGATCTCTCTCTCTTTCTCTCTTCCATTTATATATATGTGTGTGTGTGTATATATATGTGTGTGTGTGTGCGCGCGCGCGTGTGTGGGGGGTTGGGAAGGGTGGGGGTAGGAGGTGGGGTAGGGGATTATTGTGTGTGTGTGTGTATATGTGTGGGGGGTGGGGGGTGTGGAGGGAGGTGGGGCAGGGTGGGGGGCTATTGTGTGTGTGTGTGTGTATGTGGTGGGTGGGTGTGTGTGTGTGTGTGTATGTGGTGAGTGGGAGGTGTGGAGGGAGGTGTGTGTGTGTGTGTGTGTGTATTTGAATTAACCCATGAATTTGTATTTTTGTATTTGAATTAATCCATGAATTTATTTTTGTATTTGAATTAACCCATGAATTTGTCAAACAAATTGACAAATTCACGAGTTATTTATTTTTGTATTTGTATATATATGGGTTCTTGAATTTTATGCACTTTTGTTGAAACTAACTCGTGAATATATGTTTGTGTATGTTTGTTAGGTGTATATTATGTTTATAGGTTGGAAATAACCCATTGTAGATAAAAACATTCACATAGTAAAATTAAATTGAATCCATCCATATATTCTATAATTACATCCACTAAAATATAATTAATAAATGAAATAATTTTAGATGAAAGTAAATTAATAATTAATGCCCATCCATAGATTTTATAATTACATCCATAGATTCTACACGATTCGTATACCGTGTGGCCTACTCACCTCCTCACATTTACCCGAGACATGTAGTGACATTATTTTTAAGTTGGTACATTTTAATTATATTTGGATTATATCGTCATGTATATTGTTTCTATTTTGAATATATATTTGCCTTATCTTTAGTTTGTTTGGATATATGATGTTTGAACAGGTACAATGTTGCTATAACAGGTACAAATATACTGTTGGGCAGTGACAGTGGCCATACTACCTAGCAGATTTTTTTTAAATTCTGCCCAGAATTGTCACGGTCATTGACAGTGATAATAGTGCAGATTTGGTGTAGTGATCATCAATATAAGTCACTTGGGATAAGCCCAATATCCTTTTTTCAGAGCACACAAAATCTTTATCCCAAGGATGTGATTGACTTATCCTATGTTCTTCATATCAGACTAACTAGATAACCACAATCTTATGTTGGATAACGCACACACATGGTTCTCGATTAGGAGCATCAGCCTTATATGTACCATAAATACCACCACATTTACTTCATGCTTATTTTACACACATGTTTCATTGGTAAGTTGATCGAGTCCAAAAGAACTGATTTCCTAATCAAACTAAATATTCCAAGACCTTGATGCTTTCTTATGTCCATAAATGGATCTCTTAAACTTTCACATCTTTACTTTTTTGGTTACTTGATATGAACCCCTCAGGTTAAACCATATAAATGCACTCATTATTAAAATTAAGAGTCATTGAAACCAATTTGGAAGGAATTAAGTTCAGTAAGTATGTGTTTCCATCTGATGCATAACCCTAATAGGAATCTGATAAATTCAAATAACTCATCATAGATTTAACCATGTACAAAAGAGTCTTGTTCCTTATTTTGCCCACATTGATGTGTATTTCCCATTACAAATAATTAGGATGCAATCCCCACCTCTTACAATTGATTCATAAAATCCGTCAATGGGTGATGTCCTCCACGATTAGGTCGTAGAGTTTAGATTTGTTTACCATGCCTACACTCCCCCCAACCTTATACACTTTGAATGTATCAAAGGATTGTGACTTATAATGCATAAGATAAAAATATCCAAACCTCGATTAATCATTAATGAAAGTTATGAAGTACTCATAACTACCTCCTTCCTAGATTTTCATAGGTCCTAAAAATTATAATGAACCAATTCTAACACATTTTTGGCTCTATATCCCTTGACCATGAAAGGTGTCTTGGTCATTTTACCTTCTAAATAGGATTTTTAGACTATAATTTCCTCTAGCTCCAATGAGCTTAATTTCCCATTTGAATCCAGTCTTTGAATTATTTTTGTATTTATTCAACCTAAGAGTAAGCGCTAAGTATACGTTTGGTTCAACTTAGAATATTCTTTTCTCTTTAGTTTATTTCCTTTTGAGTTATTCAATTGAGTATATATCAGTAAAGGTGAGATGAGATTTATAATATAAAGATCACTTTCTAATGAACCAGAACAAATGAAAGATTTTCCATTTTTTATGAAAACATCTTTATTAAAATAAACAAAATATCCATTCAAAACCTACTTAAAAATACAAATAAAATTTCTTCTAATTGTAGGAACATAAAACATTCTTCTAATATTAGCTTTTTGTCTTCATTAAAATTTAAAACTAAAAATCCTACTACTTCTATTAATTCTTTGTCTCTATCTCCAATGAACAAAATTGTTCCCCATCATTGAGCTTCCTGGAACCCCTGCAAAGAATTGCAAACATGATTAGTGGCTCCGAAATCTACACACCAGGTCCTTGTATACTGGACCACTAAACATGTTTAAATGATAATTGATAAATTACTTTTCTCGTTACTCTATTAAACTTTGAAGACGGGGCACTTCTTCATCTAATGTAAAGACCTTTTGTAGATGTAGAACTTTCACTTCGGTTGACTCCCTGATCCCTAAAATTTAACAATTGTTTTAACCATCAGATGTTGTACTTCAGTCTTCCTAGTCTTATTCTTACCTTTCGGGATAAAATAAGATGAGTATCTCTCAACGACCTACATAACCCCATTTTTTATGATATTCTTCGCATCTTAGAGTTCTTTAATTACTTATACTTGTGAGTAATAAAATTTATTTATGAAATAATTAAGGTGAAAATGTTTAAATGACTCATATTGGAGAATAAAATAAATTTTGTTTTCCTTGTCAAAATTAATTGGTCAATTATGGGATTACCATTTAGCATATTTGTGTTAACTAGCCTTTTCATAACATCCAGTCGTGTGTTATGATTCTCATCCTCAAACATGTCCTTCATGTTCAGAATCATGTCATAAGAACTTGACAAATTTTGATGCTTGTGTTGTGACATACTGTCATCAAAGCCAATATGTAGAATTGAGCAATTTGATCATATTTTTTCCTCCTGGGATAAGCACAAACATCCAACCCGGACTCCCCCTCACTAGGCTTAGTCGGGCCTTGCTTAGTTAAAAAAACTTGTAATCCTCGGTAGTAAGGACAGCGTCTAGATATCTTTTCCATTCAGTAAAATTTATTCCAGTAAGTTTGTTTTCCTTTAAAATTAAAGTAAATGGCTTGAATGTTGAGCCCGTTTTGAAATATGAGAAGCATCTATTTCAAATTTTAATTTTAAATTAAATATGCGAGATTACAACTTTTGATTAAATTAAATTTAGTCGATGCGAATTAAAAATAATTTCGTTGATCATCTTAATTCTCTTGTAAAGAGATATTTCTCGTTCAGGGATTGAATCAACCACCTTGAACTGGACATTTTTTTTTCATCTTTTAATTATGCTATCCAAAGAATCCAGGAAACTTCCATCTAATATAATTGAATTGACGATGTATTTTGGTCAAACAATTAATGACAATGACTCTATTGAGAAGAATATCATTAATTATGTTTAAGTGTATATCATCGGTTCATTCCTCAAATTTGAATCTGCATCTATAAAACTTCCCCGTTGGAGGGATCGAACTCATTCGCATTCGAATTCTAGGATTTATCACTTAAGCGTTGTTAGAATACCAAATTTCGTGATTAATTCCATTCGTTAGGGGTAAAATAAATCTGATGCGAGGAATCAATCACATTACATTACTAAAACACCGATGGATCCCGTGGGGTTTATGTTGAAATCCATCTCCCACTTAATATTTTAGACTCGAGGGTAATTTTGAAAAATATTCATCCAATTCTAAAAACCTATATTAAATCATTAGTAATTTTCCAATTACCTGTACAAGTTAAATTATCTAGTATCACTATTTTAATTTTAACTAAAAAAGAATTTTTTTTATTAAAATAAAATATAAAGACCACAATTGAATTTATACATTTAATTAATTGACTAGTTAAATTGAATTTGAAGAAGAAAATATATTTTTGATTTTCTAGAAAAAAACGTGGTCTAGTCCGGTCACAATAACAATCCATGTTTGTCCATAATAAATTGCAATCAAAATTAATTAATTATTAGCACAAAATAATTTTTAATTCTAGAAAGTTGGTGGAATCATAACAATATCGAATAATCAAGTAATCATAATTCAAATAGGGATTGGATTCTTATTTTTATCATGGCCTAGAATTCCTCTAGAAGTATATATATTCAAGATCGAGAATCCCAAATGAAGTAGACTTAATTTTGATCAAGAGTCCTCTTTGAAGTAGACTTCAATAAAATCTAGAGCCCTTCATATATTGAACCTCTAAAAATAGTCCTCTATAATCCATGAAATATCTAAATTAAGATTCGTTACATAATTGGTGAAAATAATAAAATAGCAAAAGCGAACCTACTATTAAAGCCAGATCGATCCGACATGGGTTCAGATCAATTCGACAGGGGTTCAGATCGATGTAGCTCTCCATCTTCATCTCGGGTTCGTATTATGCATGAAAAAAATCTCCCAAAAATGTCACAAATACAAAACTCCATGAAACTTTATCCATGACCAAAATCCATGAAAATACAAGATTCTAACTAGTAAAAACTATTATGTTGACTCATAATCTCCTCCCAATTCATCGATTAATGCAATAATTAATAATAACAATATTTTTACACCAAATCAAATCTATGAAGAAAATAACTATGGATAAACCACTGTAGGATCCATTCACATATAACAACATTAATGTGACTATGATGGGTGAAATATAAAGATTAAAACCATACAAAACCATGTTAGTATGATACAATAAACAAATATGTATATTTCTATAACATTCAAACTAAGGTTTTCATGATGGACAACATGGACCTTTCTAATACATGATCAATCTATAACCGGGGCATTGATACCAATTGTTAGGGATTAATATTAAGAAAATGTTTACTGCCCCAAAACTTTGATTAATCATGCAATAGGAAGTGAAGAACAAAACCAGGTTTAAAGCATAAACCTAGGGTTTTGAATCACGATAGTTTTTCGGATCTTGTAGGTGATCTGATTGAGGAGAAAGTATTTTGGAAAAAAAAGATGTTGCTTTTCCTTACCCCCCAAAATTAGTCTTCAAATGCCTTGAATCTTTTAGTATATGATCTCCCCCTACCCCCTTTAGTATGCCTAGTGTGTGGGAACTTCCAGATATGAAAAATAAGTGAAATATGAGAGAAATTTTTTTCTCTCCCCTCACCCCTCACAAAAATGTGAATAGTGTTTTCCTATCTAACTATCTAACCTTTATGATGAGTTATGATATAAAATCCTAGATTAGGACCCTATATATAGGCACACTAAGTGGGCTTGCGCTAATTAGGGTTTCCAACAAGTTTGGTCTTACTACTTGGGTAATGTATTATACTAGGGACCAAAGACTAATAATTAAATTTGGCATCCAAACAAATATATGAAAATTCCATACTACACCCTGCAATATATTTTCATTCCTATTTAATTATAATTAATTCAACTAAATAATTTTAATTGCAATCCGATTTAATTATCACAGAGTTACTCGAATAATGAGGTCATTGTTTACAAAGTTATATAGTGCATAATGTGATTCCTAGCGCAGAGCATACAATAATCGCTTGGTAAAATTCAATTTGTAGTTAATCGATTTCACCATCTTAACTATTCATTGATTCTGAACCTTAAGTTATTTAAAAATCTACTAGATTATAAATAATCCACTAATCAGGTTTACTGTTATAATCAAAATTTATGACTTTATCAAGGGGGCATCACAATCCATGATATCTCCCAGACGCGTTCGTTTTGAAAATGTTTAAAAGTGTTTGTTACCTAATTTCGCGTCAAAATAATTTATTTTTCAGGCATATAGGAGTTTTTATTTTAGTTCGGGAACATATCCTTCACAATTGTTATCTGTCTAAATGGTTGAGTTCCATATCTGCCTTTATTTATGTCCGAGACGAATGGCATTGCATCGTTTCATCGACTCAGAGACTCTGGTGGGTTTTTTAGCCTTTCTTACTATGGAATATGATCCATGATTCACTCGCATATATTTTTCAACATTTTATGCAGTTGTGTTATCATCAAAATGTCATATTTTCAAACATGTGCAAAAGAAGCCATTTAGTATCATTACTTTGAAAAATCCTTCAAAATCTCATTTTGGTAATAATTTTGTGATATTAGGTGTGTGAATGGGGAAAAATGGCACTGTGCGAATAGAAGAAAAATGGACATGCACACAAATTTGACCAACATGCTCATTCTCGATCATTTTTATGACTGTGCACATGACTAAAAAACCTCCATGCATATGGACTTCGCTGGGAGCGAAAAACTTGAAATTTTAACTCTAAAAAGCATTTTGGCTCCAATTTCAAATTAGAACTCTTACTTCCTATTGTGAAATTTTCACATCTAAGATCTTCTCTTTGTATCTAGAAACCCTAGATAATATTTGACTTTACCTCACTTTTAATGAAATATTTTGTGAGTGATTCATCAAAACAATCTTAGAAAACGCATCCATAATCAATTATTATGGAAGATCTTCCATTCAGAGGTCAACAAGAGGAAGATCTGAAGTATTTGAGTGGAGTTATCAAAGTTGGATGTATTAAAGATAATGGAAGTGGAATATTCTCTCAAGAAGCTTTGCAGGAGCTTAGGTTGAGAGCCTCTAGATCGAGAGGAGTTTAAAGAATTGATAGATCACAAGAGATTATAAATAGGAACTCGAGCTAGGTAAATGAATGATCTCTTGTAAAAGTCTTCATATTTCTAGTGGATTACTTGTAGCGTCCCAAAGTTTTTTTCCTACTGTTTTTTATTTTTTCTTGTATATATTCACAATAAAAAACCTCACATAATCTCGAATTTGCAATTGATTTAGGTTGCTAGATGTTTAGATCTCAGATAATTGCAATTGAATAGAACTAATTTGACTAGATCTTACCTAAATAAAAAAATAACAACTTGAATTTGGATCTAATTGAATCTAGGTATAAATTTCTCATCATATTTAGTTGTAATTGTACTAAAGACGTTTGAATTTTAAGGTTAGGTGTTTGATAAATTGCCTATGTGAGTGTAGTTTGACTGTCATTTTATAAATCAAATGTTATTATTGCATTCTAAACCAAGAAAACTTTTAATTGACAATGAATTTAGAGTATGTCATATTCACCCCCCCCCCCCCCCCCGGGAAATTAGCACACTAAATTTCTGCATTTTCATCTTTAGAATATGATCAGAGAAATATACACAAAATAACTTCTCAATTTGTGAAAATTTAGACCCAAGAA
Source organism: Sambucus nigra (assembly GCA_949130495.1). Lineage (NCBI taxonomy): Eukaryota > Viridiplantae > Streptophyta > Magnoliopsida > Dipsacales > Adoxaceae > Sambucus > Sambucus nigra. The sequence continues at coordinate 331,109,408 of OX422212.1, read as the reverse complement.
ACTAGACCACACCCCTAACAATCAAAGCAAAAATTGTATGGGCATTCTAATCATTATAGTCCGTAGGATTAAGAATTTATGTATCATTTTCAAACAATATGAGATTGTAAAAGTCTAATCTAGTCAACACCTAGACTTGAATCTCATCATTATCCCATTTGATACGTGCCTAATGTACCGATACGATCCTCTTTCAACTGGGATACAATTTCTCAAACCATTAGATAGGTTCCTATTGTTAAGATAAACTACTAAGATTATATTTGTATTTTTACTGATAGTATGTCCACTCCATATATAGGCTATGAATTGTTCAATGTAATTTGAGCCTGAATTTTGACCTTTAGTGATCAAGTCGTACCCAACTCACCAAAATTCTTACTAAGTTCAATTGATCGATAATCATGAAATATATTAAAAGCATAAATATGATACATTATAAAAAAAACATGATTCTAATTTCAAATGAACTTGAATTTATTAAAAAATAAATATTATTCATGGTTTTAAGAATAGAAACCATAGAACATATATACTCAATTAGTTCATATAGCTTGTCGTTTAACTTTTATATATCATGTAGCTATATTCTTGTCATCTCTTCAAGTTAGATTTGATTATATCATTTATCCCTCTTCGCATGCTTATATTATTAGACGTGTCTTGTCTCCTAGATCATGATGTGAGATTCACTTTCTATACACAACTTTTTATCATGTTCACATGTTTGGATGATGTTATAAATTATTTTTTGTATATGTTTCTCATACTCATGATGTTTTTCATGTAGTACCTTCATTTTAGCATTGGTTATGTAAGAGGGTAGTTTAAATTATATGGATGTGTAACCCCTTTTTGAGTACAGTAATGATAAGTTAAATAACAACACTATTGATTAATTACAGGACACGCAAACACAAAGTAGAGAAGATAGACTCAGTTTGAACTCACAAAATCTCTCGTGTATAACCCAATAAGATAATAATGAACTCATAAGTAGCTCGTTTGGAGGGAGAGAGAAGTAAGCACCCTAGATACACCTTGGTAGGCAGCCAAACATACCAACCACCCTCAAGAATCTCTGTTAGATGTTAAATCTTCATAATAAATGGCAATGGTGGGTGAGTAAATTATCCGACTCATAACAAATCTCTCTAGTAATAACTTCTGAATTCTCAATAAAAACATGTCCTTTCCCCAGAGGTGGTTGGGGTCCTTAAATAGCCCCCCTCACTACCCCCGAGAGGCAACTCAGTCATTAAAGACTATGAAAGACATCCCTCATACTTTATGTCTCAACATTAAATGCCTGATGCACTAGTTAGCTCCACGTCATAGACATTAAATGCCAAGACATGACTTTTGCCTAACCAATGTGTGTTAGGTGACTGTCGTCACAAAGGTGGCTCACCAACTGTCTGCCAACCCCAAATACCACGGTGGTTTACTCAAGTGCAGATTTAACATTTGTCTAGCTAGCTAGTGACATCACCTACAGTAGATGTGACATTAAGTATAGGGTTGTTTGGCTCACAACTCAACACGTTCCATGGTAAGGGTCCTTCGGTGTTTTACCATGTGTATCTAAGATGGCAGGACAAGCCCCAACGGTGCCTCACTTCTCAATCCTCCAAACCAAGTCCCTCCTAAGTTCCCATGGTGAGGTCATTCGATAGAGCATGAAAGCTCTCTGAGGCCCTGCCAAGACTGGTCTCTCGCGAGTACCGTTCGACCTCACACACAATCATTATACTCATTATATCTTTACAATCATTATAGCTCATAGTCAATTATAAACAAAAGATACAACAAGACTAAGTTAATAAGGAGGACTAAAGGACGAGCTCTTTCGATAAGTTTCCTCGTTGGAAGGTCCCTCTAGGCTGCCACGCTGAGCTGCCTCAATGCCAAACACTGTTATTGGGGGGATTATCTCTAATCTCAGGATTACCTTCAAGACCCCTCTACATTTTCCCCTTCGTGGAGGTATTTGTTGTGGGAACAAGAAATGTCTGCACGAAAAACTTCTCAATCCGATGAGCCTTCTCTGTGTGAAAACATTTTGGCATCTTTTCCTTCGTGATAACCACAACGTTAGCACTTTTACGAAAAAGTAAAATCCCCCCCCCCCCCCGGTCGATGTACCTGAGCGGAAGCGTTGCGGCCTATTGGGGATTTGGCGAAGGGACATCTCCACTCTTCCATTTACACTGAGTTTCCACCGTTTTAGCTTGACTATTTGAAATTCTCCCGATAGACCTGCTAACCTACCCAAATTCTCATTTTGTCTCTTGGGAAGCGAAGCTGTTTGTGAAGTATAGTTGTAGGTATTGAGTTTTTTTGTTAGGACTGCCCCTATCATTATGACTTGTGAAATTCTCCCTTGTAACGTTTCACCATGTTCAAAAAAGTAGAAATTCTCCCCGATGTAGCTGAGTCACAATTAAACAACATTTGGACTTGTGGCGAGGGGATATCGAAGCTTTTTTGATCAGTTAGGACAGCTTCTTCATTGGGAGTTTGTTGGATATGTATGACAAAAATTCTGGCACCAAAACTCAAACTTGCCTAGGAAGGAAACACTTTCTATTCCCCATGCATCACTTTTCAGCTGACGTGGCCCTGTCTTTTCAACTGTCAGGACACTCTCGAAGTGCCATGTGTCCATTTGAAATGATTATAGGCGGCTTTGCACGTGTGGTGGTGAGAAACTCAACATACGGGTTTAAAAGATCTCAAACGTTTATATTTCAAAAGTCTTCTCTTTAGTTCATCTTCTTTAAGCTTCCATCTACTCTAGAGAGAGAAACTTTTCCAGAAATCCATTGTTACTAAGTTTTCACCTAGTTTTCTTCTTTCTCTCGTCTTTTATGCCACCACATGTGGTTGTGCTCCTCCATTTTCGTTCTTATCCCTTCTTTACCAATATATTTATTTCATAGCCACTTACTATAGCTTCTTCAAGTGTCTCGAAGGCTACCGCTGCTGCTGTTCAAACAAGCTCCTCCTCTGTCACCCCTAGCGCCACTACCCTGGATGCTGCTCGTCAAGAGAAACTAAATTTCTACCGTCAGTCTCCCATCTTTGGCAAATATGATGAGTTTTCTGATGCATGCAAGACCTGCCATTTTTCGGCCAAGTACGATCCTTTACTACTGGGTGATGAAGATAAGGATTCATCGAAATGGGGCTTTCTTCCTCCATAGGGGACTCTACGCTTTTGGTTGGACCGTGGTGACTTTCCTTACTCCCAGATCGATTTCGAAGCACTTAGGGGTCGCTAGCTCATTTTGTTGCCTAGCATGCACATATGCAGAGCTCTCAAGCTACATCTCTTGCCAAAGTTGGTCTTTACCGAGCCAGATGGTTTGGGGAGTTCACTCTTTCTAAGCAAAATGCTGCGCTCCAAGGGTTGGTTTTCAAATGGAACGTGACGACTCACATATTCTTCACTGCCTGGGGGGAGTTCACCATTTCATTGGTGGATGTGTGTGAGCTACTTGGGTTTGAGACCATGGGTGAGTATATATATCATGATGAGGCCTTGGATGCCGAAGAGACTTCTGATCGGGCCGAGCTAGATCGGATTTGCCTCACTTGCACTGGTTCTTCTAACAAGGCTACTTTTACTCCTCTCATTAGATATTTTTTTGAAGCTCCTACTGCGAAGGACGTCACTGCTATAACGGGCCAAGGTAAAGGTACATCTTTAGAGCTACCATCCTATATTCTTATGTTGCTTTCGCGTTTCTTCTTGACTAGGAAACCCAACGACCAGCCCAGGAGGGACCTTATAAATATTTCTATCCGTTTGGCCAGGGGTTTTAACCTTCCTCTAGCTTCCATTGCTTTTGGGTCACTCTATACTTGGCTGGATCGAACCCACCTTGACATGGCACGGTCCCTCGGTCGTTACCACTTGGACAATTTTGCCAATACTGTTATCTTAATGGGTTTCTTCTATACCTATTTTCCTGCCATTGCTGCCAAGTCTGTCTCTTACCCCATGAGCCAAGGCATTAAAACCCCACCCCTCTTATGCTTTCATAAAAAATAGAGGCGAAAGGATATAATGGGAGTTATTGATCATTTTGACTCCTTTTTCATGAAGCTGTACGGAGAATCCACCTTTGCCCACACTAGGAACTTTTTTCCTTCTGCAGCTAGAACGGTAACTTTTGTCCCCGTTGTAGAAGATCCTTCACTGGCCGTGGTATTTTTGTTCACTCTTGGGTTTCTTCCTTCTTTTACTGAATGGGAATACACTTCTGAACCTTATAACCCCGATAGATGTAGCAGGCAGTTCAGGTTTGATCAGGGGGCTCCTCGGCCTGTGTTTCAACTAAGCAATAAAAGAGTTACTTTTACTCAGGCTTCCACCTTCTACCTTGCAGCAGTAGTACTTGGTGTGACTTCTACCATGGATGGTCGAGTCACCCTTCTTAGTTCCACTAGGAAAGGGGATGTATCTACCTCTTATGCCACCAAATTCCATTTAATGCAGCTGACCATGATTCGTGAGTTCATACAAAGTCCCCGCCGGTATCCCCCAGTCCTTTCTTTCTCTGCCTTAGAGTTGGGTCTCAAAGGCAACTCCGTTATTGGAGTTGAGTTCCCTCTGAGTAAAACCATTAAAGATCCTCCGCACGAACTACCCCATTATTGCCCAATGATCCCTACTGCCACGCCCAAACTTGAGACCGTTACAACCCCCAAAAAGCCTGTCCCTACAATTGAAGCAACCACTGGCGAAGGGCCTTCCCAGCCACCAACCAAAAGAACTAATAAGTCAAAGAGTGGGACTTCCTCAAAATCTAAGTCTCAAACAACTTTGGAGGCATTCGCCATCGCCTCCGTTCCCCCTTCCATGTCTGATGAGGTAAGTAAAAAGCTGAGAAGGAGGATTCAGGCTGAGGTGGAACGAATAAATGCTAAGTTTCAACGATGCGCTCCTGTCGTTCCTCCTTCTGTTGCCTTCCTTACCATCCTGGTTGATCCAACAGAACCAGGGTCAAAACGGAAGAAAAGTTCAAAGGTTTCTCGAAGTACTTGCGCTATAAGTGCGAGGAAGAAGACTATGGGTACCAAGTCCCAGAGGAAACGAACACCAGATGTACATCTCTCCCCAGCTCCTTCTACTTCTGCTTCCTCTCCTCCTTCGCCCGTGGTTATATCCTCCCATTCTCCCTCTGAATTCGAGGTATGTATGTGTGTTATTGATTTTATTCGCATTTTTTCTAAGGTAAGCTGCATCTGTTTAACTCTTAATCACTTTGGTGCAGGAATTTAAAGAAGAAAGACCCAGCCCCCCTATGAGCCCCTTCTTGGGGGGACATTTCGGTTCCTCTCAGACCGATGTAACTCCTCCCCATTCTCCCATGACCGTTCTTACTTACTCCCATCGTTCGGCCTCACAACGTGTGAAGGATGCTGCTGTGGGGGGTGATTTCATTCAGTTTGTGGTCATCTCTTCTCAACCAGAGACAACTCCCCCAGCCCCTTTTGAATTATCATCGCAGAACGAGGTCCTTCTTCCTATCGTTCCATCTATAAAAAGTGTCCTTGAGGTAACATATTATCAATTACTTGTTAAGTCTCGCATCTTTTTTCTCCTTCATCCCTTTTCTGTTTGGCCTGCTAAACATTGACATATTGGGATGCCCTAGGTTGAAATGGCATCTTTGTTAGCTAACATTCTTCTTTCCCGAATGCTGACGAGGCCACAAGCTGCAGTTTCCCTCTTTAGTGCCATAACTAAGGCAAGGAACACTTAGAGGTATTTCTCACTTCTTCTGTACTTATTCCTTATGTCTAACACTTAGCTTCATATTTGCATCTTTCTCCAAGTCTTGCCCCACCCTCTTCTCTTGGTGGTCTGTAAGTTTCTAAGGCCAATGTTGATGCTTCTGCCCAGTGTGGTGGTTCTTCTGTACCCACCTATGTTGGGGCATCATTTGGAGGTCCAACGTCTTTTCCCAGTGAAAGTCCTATGTTGGCCTTGGTACCTTTTATTGGCGAGTGAGCTTTATCAACCATTGAGGGCTTCTTCATTTGGGGGTTCCATTGAGGCTTCTGAGGAAATAAGCCTGCCCCTAACAGTTCCCGCCGTTATGGCCTACATGGTGACTCCCATTCTCGCTCCCGCTACTGCTGAGGTACTTCGCTAGTTTTTCTTCGTTTCTCGTTGTTTGTCTTTTATTCTTGACAATGTAGTATGTAAAAGAGTCTTCTTTCCCAAACTTTCAAACTTTACCCATAACGGTGACTTAACAATGAAAACACTTGTTAAGATTTTCCATAAATTCCACCTATGTTGGTGAGTGAACAATGAAAACACTTGTTAAGATTTTCCATAAGATCCACCTATAACGGTGACTTAACAACGGAAACGCTTGTTAAGATTTTCCATGAACACCACCTATATCGATGACTTAACAATAAAAACAATTCTTAAGATTTTTTCATAAACTTTACCTATAACGGTGACTTGACAATGAAAACACTTGTTAAGGTTTTTCATAAACTCCACCTATATCGGTGACTTAACAATGAAAACACTTGTTAAGATTTTTCACAAACTCCACCTATATCAGTGACTTAACAATGAAACACTTGTTAAGATTTTTCATAAACTCCTCATATATCGGTGACTTAACAATGAAACTACTTATTAAGGTTTTTCATAAACTCCACCTATATCGGTAACTTAACAATGAGAACACTTGTTAAGATTTGTTTTCCTTTAACTCATTATTTTTTCTACCTGTTCTCAGGTTTCACACGATAATTCTCCACCAATTCTTTCGCCCATCGCTTCACCCCATCAGGAACCCCTTATCTCAGCAGATTCTAGTCACAATGATCATGGTTCCATGACTGGCGCTACTGCTGAAAGTGTATCTGGTTGCGAGCTCCCTCTGCCCAACTTAGCTCCTCACGCCTTTTACCTCATGGTCCTTCAGCGTTCCCATCAAATGATTGCCAGACATCGCTTGGTACTTGAGCAGCTTGCAAGCCACCATCCTAAGACTTTTACTGTGGATTGACAACATTCCAATATCCCCGTGATGAGTTATAGGCTTCAGGGCATGGAGACCATTGTTGTTGATATCGTCAGCACTCCCACTTCAAACATTACCAGATCCCTCCTTAACCAATTCCTGGGCTATCTGAGGGAGTTTGGTCATGATGGCTTCCATTTTGACTGGCTTATTGTGCACTTAAAAACTTTGAAGAGTCAGTGACCGGATAGTCAGAGGGAGCTACTGCAGAAACATTGGGAGGATCAACAGGATGAGCAAGCTAAGTTAGCTGAGCTAGCATCTCTGCTTGAAGCAATCAATAAGGCGGTAGAAGATATTGAAGAAGCTCTACGTCTAGTGAAGATGAAATGAGAGAAACTCCTCATCGAACGTACACAAGCGCAAACGAGATTGGAGGTTTCTATAAATGCTCAACAGTCTTGCCTAAAATCTTCTTTGGGCCTTCCTGGAGATTTTTTCTCTATTACAGATCTGTGGTTCCTCCTAGGTCAATGAATTGTTGTAAACATTTTTCTTTTCTTCTTCTTATGTAATTATTGGGCAATATCTCCCAATTTTGTAGTATCCCAAAGTTTATGAATGAATGAAAAAAAGATGTATATTTTTATCCATATCCTTTCTTTGTGCCATAATTCTTTGCACATATTATGAAGTTCTACAATTCTTTCATCTCCACTCAAGTTACATAAAAAAACTTATATATTCATAAGAACAACTAGATACATCAGTAGTCTAAACTTAATTACTTACACATGATAGACTTTTAACCATTTATTGTTAATGTTGAATGGCTTGTCTTCTTCCATCTTAGAGATCAAGCAATAACCTGAATCATGAGATTCTTTTACAATAAAAGGACTTTCCCAATTCCCTACAAACTTAGGTAGAGGAAGTCCCCTGATGTGCTTTACTGCTGCCTTTAAAACGAGGTCTCCCTCCATGAACTTCCTTGGTCTGACTAAGTTATCATATTCCCTGGACAATTGCTCCGTATACATTTAGAAGTGTTATATTGCATTGCCTTTATGTTTGTCCAATGCTTCAAACTGCACATGTCTATTATGAGGGAGCATGCTACTTTATAAGGAATATCGAGCAGAGGGAACTTCTAACTCCACTAGAAGGATTTCTTCAACCCCGTAAACAAGGGAGAATGGAGTATACCCTATGGGATTCCTCTTGGTTATTCGATAGGCCCAAAACACAGCTGGTACTTGTCATCCCACGATCCTGGGAAATCTTCCAATGTTTTATCCAAAATATTAATCAAGGTTCTATTAATTTCTTCGGCTTAACCGTTGCCCTTTGGGTATGCCACTATTGAAGTATGATGAACAATGGAGTACTTGTCTGTGAGCATCGTTACCTCTGAATTGACAAAAGAGGTGCCGTTATTTGAGAGGATAACCTTTTGAATCCCAAAATGGCAAATGATGTTTTCTCTGATGAAGTTGCTCATCACCGTCGCTGTTGTCCTTCTTAGTGGTATCACTTTGACCCATTTTGTAAAGCACTCCGTTGCAACCAATATCCATATCTTCCACCTCGAAAAAGGATTTATTGCCCCTATCAGGTTGAACGCCCAAGTGTGAAAAGGATAAGGCATTGCCAGGGAGTGTAAGGCCACCAATAGGGCATGGATCATATTTCCATGAAGTTGGCAATCCTCGCACTTTCGAACGAACTCAGCAGAGTCTTTATCCGTTGTTGGCCAATAATACCCCAACGTCATTAACTGGTCATACAACTTGGCCCCTCCTATGTGAGCTGGATTGGGCACCTATTTGAGGACTTCGACTACTTCTTCCTTTGTGATGCAATGCAATGGCCTATTAAAATAGCCCTTTCGATAAATATATCCCTCCTGAACGTAGAACCTCGGGGCCCTTCGCTTAAGTCCCATCGCATCAATCTTATCTATTGGAATAACTCCATCTTTAATGAAGTTAATATAAGGTTGCCTCCAGTCTGGTTGAGCTTCAATGAAATGACATTCAGCTGACTCAAAGAATAACTGGCACTTAGCGCACTTCCGTTGTAATTCTGTTACGTCCTTCTTCATTCTAGGCCAAATATAACCCTCCATTTGAATTCTCCTATAAAGAGGTATCTCAGTTGTTTCTCAGTGCTCTTCATGTGTTTTTTTCAACCTTCGCTCTGCTTCTTTTGGGCCAATGCATCTTGATAACCATCCCCATGTATTTTTAAAGTAAAGATTTCCCTGGTTTGTAAAGTATTGGGCTAGTTCCCTCAGTTTCTTCACTCCTTCCGAAGATTCTAGTTGGTTTCTAATCTCTCCCTCTAGTCATCATCCTCCTCCATCAGTAGAATTATTTGTACCACCGAAGGAGCTGTTCTTCGTTGAATCACGACTGTAGTTGTATCGTTTCTCATTAACATTTTCTGGGCGATGGTGGTATAAGCGTCTGGATGGAGGTTCATTGTTTGAGGATGTCTCTTAATTTATTTTCGATGGAACTGGATGAGGAGCCTCTGAATGATTGTTCGGTATAGTGACATGCTTAGGTGTTTCAACGCATATTCTCCATTCACTTGTTAAATCACCAAATTCGAATCACCTTTGATGCAAAGTGAACAATCCCCCTTCAAAGGGCCTCTAGCAACCCCAACACTTATCCTCCATACTCTGCTTCATTGTAGGAACAAGGGAAATCTAATTTGTAGGAAAGATAAATCTCCTCCATTTCTTTTGAAAGAATAACCCCTGCCTCTTTTTTTTCTCCCAAAGATCCATCAAACTGCATCATCCATTCTTCATCACTTGCATCAAGGTAATTGTCCTGCAAGTCGTCTCCTGGAATACTTTCTTTAGGTGGTTCAAACGTCCCAGAGGAAAAGATTTCCAATAGGTCAGTGTACGCCTGGCTCTTGATCGCGCGAGGGACCACACACTTCAAGGCATATTTTGAGAGGATGAGTAACCACCTATCTATCCTACCAATCAATATAGTTCTTACCAACAAATACTTAATAGGATCGCATCTGGTTACAATATAAATTATAAAAGATAGCATATAATGTCTAAGTTTTTGTGCTACAAGAACTAAGGATAAATAATTCCTTTCCAAGGTACTATACCTGACCTCTGGCCCCTGTATGATTCTACTGAGGTAGTAGACTTGTCGTTCTTGCCCGTCAATCTCTTCTGCCAGCAAAGCTCCAACGTAGCTCGTGGTGGATGTGAGGTATAGCTGCAGTGGTATTTATGCCTTTGGGGGAACCATGGTCTGTGGTGAAATGAGAAGATTTTTCAGTCCATCTAAAGACTCCTGGTGAACCTCCTCCCACTTGAATTTTGTGTTCTTTCACAAGATCTGCATCAACGGGTGCATCATTTGGCCAATCCAGGCACAAATCTCCTAAGGTAAGAAAGTTTACCAAGGAAACTCTTCAGTTCCTTTGTCGTTCTTGGATTGGGCATCTCCAAGACCGCTCGATCTTTGTATTGGTTCATCTATACTCCTTGCGGATCAACCACAAAACCTATAAATGTTTCGCTAGTTACTCCAAAGACGCATTTTAGTGGGTTCATCTTCATTTTATACTTTCTGCTCTGAGCAAACACCTTCCTCAAGTCGCTTAGATGGGACTCTTCCTTCTTTGATTTGATGACCAAATCATCCACAAAAAATTCCACAAACTTGTGAAAGAAGTCATGGAAAATGGCGATCATTGTTCTTTGATAAGTAGCCCCATCATTCTGGCGTCCAAATGGCATTACTTTGTATATGAAGTTGCCCAATGGGGTTCTAAACGCCATTTTTTCTGGATCCGTAGGGTCCATCTTGATCTAGTTGCACCCTACATACCCATCCATGAAGCTTTACATCTCATGACCAGTTGTTTCATCTATCAGAATATCAGTGGAGGGTAGAGGGAACTCATCCTTGGGGCAAGCCCTGTTCAAGTCTCTAAAATCCACACAGATCCTTATTTGATTTTTGTCTTTCTTACCCACTGAAACAATGCTATACAGATAAAGTGGGTGTTGTATCGGTTTAATGAACCCTACCGTCAGTAAGCGTTGGACCTCTTCCTTGATCTTCAAGTCTAGTTTAGGCTTGTACATTCTTGTTGCTTGTTTCACGGGAATGGCTGAAGGCATCACGTTCAACTTTTGGCAGCTCACTTCATTATCCAACCCTTCCATCTCTATGTACTTCCATGCAAAAACGTCTATGAACTCTCGAATAAACTCAACTAAGGCCTCTCGTTTCCCTTTATTGAGATATTTCAAGATAAAAATGGGCTTCAAATCCACCCCTTCTTTCGCTAGGTTTAACTGCTCCAACTCTTGTGCCTATAGCTGCAATTGATCTTCCATGTAATCTGGTTCTTCGATGTTTTCTTACACAAATTCCTGTATGTTGGTGTTGTCTATCACCATATATAGTCCTTGCTGATCCACCAGAAAGCAATCATATATCAGGTCAGCCTCATTATTAGTTTCTTCGGTCGTCCATTCACACCATTATAATCGATAAACCACTATTCCTTCTCCGGTAACTACCTTTTTGCATTATCTACTGGTAGTCACCACTACCTTCCTCTTTTTATCTCTAGAAGCCTCGATAACTCTTCCTCCTGAAAATCGACTCAGCACGCTTAGTCATTGGACCTCATTCTCCATTGGATCCACTCTAGACCTCACCCTATCTTTCAGCTGCTTCAAAATGTTTTGGGGCCGATGGATCACTTGATGGGCTTCTTCGGCCATCACTCCTTTGCTGCTTGCAACCTCTTTATTCTGCTCATTCAAGGGCCCCATCCTTTGTCTGATCGAGGGAACCCATGCTCCCTCCATTCTTCTCATTAGGACTCGGACGTACTCTTCTAGCTCCGTGTAAGAGGCTGCGTCCACCAGGTGAGCTTCTTCGACAGTGAAAGGCCTCTTCGTAGACCTAATGGTCACCTCCGTTCCCTTGATATTCGTCCTGGCGCATTGGTGATACGTCAAAGGAACTAGCCCTTGGTTGTGCATCCACACTCTTCCTATCAACAGATGGTAGGAATTTTCACTCTCTATTATGTGGAATTTGATGTGGTAACTCAGATTTCCCATCACAATCCCCACGTTCACTTAACCAATGGATTTGTAAGACTGGTTGTCATATCCCAAAATCACCAAAGGAATGGGGACTAACCTTTCCTCCAGAATATTAGCTACGTGGAAAGATTTGATTGGCATGATATTGATGGAAGCTCCCCCATCCATAAGAGCCCTTGTAAAACTAACCCCATTAACGCTGACACTCACATATAATCGCCTATTATCAGGGAGCCTTACGGCCCTATCTGCGTCGCTAAAAGTTATCTCTGACAAAAACCTCTTTACCAACCTAGCCATGGGTCCCTTCCATCTCAGTGAAGGGACTGCGTTCTTCTTTGCAATGTCAAGGATTGCTTGGGTTATTTCCAATCTACTCTCTTTTGGTATCCCTACCTAGTCAAAGAACCAGGTAAACTTTGGGGATTTTGAAACTGCACAAAATTCTATAACTTGGTATGTTTCCTCTCCTTCAATGCTATATACGTCCTCCACATCCTTAGCACTTTCTTCATCATAAGGTAATACTACATTATCCATTCCCCTAGTGCAATCTTCCAAAGATTCTTCAAAATCCTCATGTTCCATCATTAGTTCCCTTTCTTCTCTCTCTGCCTCCTCGTCATAGGCCACCACCAGATTGGCCCCATGCGCTGGGATTGGGTTGTTGTTAATGTTCTGTGGATGGATTTGCAACATTCCCTCCTTCATATATTTGTCGATGATTCTTCTTAGTGTGAAACATCTCTCCGTTAGATGTTGGATCTTTCGATGAATCTGGAAATATTTGGGATCCTCCCTTGTTGTAGGGTCGGGTTCCCCAACGGGAATTCCCTTTAGTTCGTACACCGTTCCTCCTTTACTGTACAAGGCAACAGTGGTGGGTCTTCTCTGTCTCTCCCGAACTTCCTCTTATTATCCCTCTTCTCCACCTTGCCCCCATCTGTTCCGTTGGTGTATCCCACCTGTGGGGGCTGAGACCTCCCCCCCCCCCCCACGGGTTGTATCGGCTGCCTGAACATCATGGGCACCACCAATGGATTTGGTCGCATAACCAGAGAGATATCCCTCCTTATTTTAGGATCGCGACAAAAGTCCCCTCGCGCGTCTCATTAATAAGATGGTAGATGTACTCAGGAAGCAGTCATTCCGCACAAATCTGCTGCAGTTTGGATTCTTTGGCCTCTTCTCTTACATCGAGGGACCTTTCCCTGAATCTACGAACATATACCACTACATCTTCCCATGTACGTTACTTCTCCCTCCCCAGTTGGGTCAAAGTAAACTCATCTTCCACTAAAAAAACCTCTGGACGAATAAAACGTGCATGTCATCCCATGTGAAAACACTCTTGGGAGATAAATGAGAATACCAAGTATATGCTTTATCGGTTAAGGATATAGAAAATTCCATCAACCTGAGTTTCTTATTATTTAAATACGCCCCAAGTGTTCAGCGAAGCTTTTAATATGTTCCTTCGGGTTTCCACCCTTTCCTGTGTTTTTTTTTAAAATAGGAGGAATATAATCTTTTGGGTAGGGCTCATCATTGTATTCCTGGGGTAAGGCGTCCGAAAGTCATCATAGACCGAAGCTACCTCGCCCGCAGATTGCGAGGAGGCTTGGATGAATTTCATCATCTCTTTATTCATTTCTTTCCTCATTTCTTCCATGGATGATGCCGTTGAAATGCCTATCAGCGGGACCATAGGCTGAGTGCCCATTGCAGCTGGAGAAATCATCCCAATTGGATCCGTTGATACTCATGGGATTCCTACAGCTGGATTTACAATAGAGGGTATACTTGCTAGGACCTTTCCCGTTATGACTGCACTTGGTGGGGTCGTTGGGGTTGTCCATGGTGTCATGAAGGAGTTGGCTTCAAATCCCCCCAACACCGTTGAAGCTACGAAAGATTGCAAAAACTCATAAAATTTATTCATGAGGAGTCCCACTTGGGCTGGTCCCAACACAGCGCTCGTGGAAGCTTGTGTCACCCCTGAAACACTTGTCGCCACTTGAACTGTAGGTACCTCTATTCGAGGAGCCCCATCCCTTTAAGCCTCCATCTCTCTCGCCGCCTATTCTTCATTGTGCTGAATGTCATCAAAGTTAAGCCTTCGATTAACGTTATCCAGTACTCCTTGCTTAGAAGAATTCCTCCCAAGCGGAGTCGCTAAATGTAAGAGGGTAGTTTAGATTAGATGGAGGCATAACCCCTTTTAAGTACAATAATGATAAGTTAAACAACAACACTATTGATTAACTACAGGACACGTAAAAACAACTTAGTGAAGATAGACTCAGTTTTAACTCACAAAATCTCTCGTGTATAACTCAATAAGATAATAACGAACTCAGAAGTAGCTCGTTGGAGGGAGAGAGAAGTAAGCACACTAGATACACATTGGTAGGCAGCCAAACACACCAACTACCCTCAAGAATCTTTGTCAGCTATTAAAGCTTCGTAATAAATGGCAATGGTGGGTGAGTAAATTCTCTTATTCGTAATAAATCTCTCTAGTAATAACTTCTGAATTCTCAATAACAACATGCCCTCTCTCCAGAGGTTGTTGGGGTCCTTAAATAGCCCCCACACTACCCCCGAGGTCATTAAAGACTATGAAAAACATCCCTCATACTTTATGTCTCAACATTAAATGCCTGATGCACTAGTTAGATCCACGTCATAGACATTAAATGCCAAGACATGACTTTTGCCTAACTAATGTGTGTCAGGTGACTGTCGTCACAAAGGTGGCTCACCAACTGTCTGCCAACCCTAAATACCATGTTGGTTTACTCAACTGCAGATTTGACATTTGTCTAGCTGTCTAGTGACATCACCTACAGTAGATGTGACATTAAGTAAAGGGTTATTTGGCTCACAAATCAACGCCCGATGGAACTTAAAGTTTCTCCTTCCGAGGTTCCAAGGTAAGGGTCCTTCGGTGTTTTACCAGGTGTATCTAAGATGGTTAGGACAAGACCCAATGGTGCCTCACTTCTCAATCCTCCAAACCAAGTTCCTCTGAAGTTCCCACGGCGAGGTCGTTCGATAGAGCTTGAAATCTCTCTCAGGCCCTGCCAAGCCTGGTCTCTCGCGAGTACCATTTGACCTCACACACAATCATTATACTCATTACATCTTTACAATCGTTATAGCTCATAGTCAATTATAAACAAAAGATACAACAAGACTAAGTTAATCAGCAAGACTAAAGTACGAGCTCTTTAGGTGAGATTCCTTACTGGAAGGTCCCTCTGGGCAGCCATGCTGAGCTACCTTAATCCCAAACACTATTATTAATGGGGGGATTATCTCTAGTCTCAGGATTACCTTCAAGCCCTCTCTATAGGTCATATGACATGTTTTTATCGAGCTTTTTCTTCTCTAGTTTTCTTATACATTGTGATTTTGTTGTCGATACCATGTTATAATCGTCATCCATATCATTTCTACTTCTCTTTGAGTTTTTACGTGTAAAAGGGGGAGATAAATGTCAAATATAGGGGGAGATATCCCTTTGCCTCCTTTATTGGGAGAGGCACATGTTTAAGAGGAGAAACATCAATTGGGGAGAAACATTTCATAAAGAGGGATTATGTACATGTTGAGATTGATATGATATTAAATGGATTATTTTCTTATATATGATTTCATTTTATTCTCATCTTTATATCGCATATTAATTTATCGGAGGATTCTCAAAGCAAACAAAGTTATTCTTTGTTAATGCCTAACCATCGTGATCTTTTTTCTTTGATTCATGTATTTCAAGTATTATCATGGATGCGGCCCAATCTCAAATTTCATACTCTCCTTTTGATTTTTTATTTGTCTTATGGATTTCATGTTCATTAAAACATACTACTCTCATTATATGGGTATTGTGGGGGTGAGTTTTGTTGTTGTACTCAAGATATTTTGAATTTTGCCAAACTCTTTGATTTCATATAATGGTTTGGTAGATAGAGTCTTATTAATTAAACATCAATGAATATTGAACATCTTAGATCTTACAAAATTTCTCTACATTAAATACTTTCGTTGCTAAACTAATTGAAGATGTACACTTTGTCGTCGGATTATAATTGAATGTCTATGGATATCCACACACACGCATTTTCATTATACTATGATAAAATGTTGTTTTTAACTAACAAGTAATTATCTATTGAGATATGTTGTGTTTAACCTATGAGAAACGCCAATTTTAAAAAATGCGGGTTGTTTAGAATTGTAATTGTCCTAAATCATTCACATGAATCTAATTAGCCCTGTGCACACGTCTATACACATTTTAGGGAACTGCTTAAAACCATTCACACAATTAGGTTTTACATCCGTGTATATGGTTGCACGCTTTAGAGTGAGTACGCTCACTGTCCAAAATCATGTGCACGGGTCCTAATTTCATCCGTGCTCATGGCACAATCAGTGTTTCAAAAATTTTCTAAAAATAAAGTCTTTCCCCTCCATTTTATAATATATGAATTCCTATTTACTTCTCATACACCGATATATTATTTTCAAGGTTAAGAGTATATCTATTGCATCTCTTTAATCAAAATCGTTTGTTCCTTTCACAATTAAGAAAAAACCTAAATCTATACTTGATCTATTGTTTGTGACGAATTTAGAGTGTTTTTAGATCAGATACACTTAGATTAGTTTCAATTTAATTGACACACGTACGAATTGAGGATCAAACTTAGATCTAAAAGAGGTATTTGAGATATTGAAGAGTTCAAGTGGGGTGTACTTATAAGGAGGAGAATAAAAATTCCTAATCTTGGAGCAGAATTCAAAGGGTATATTAAAAATGGATATAGATTGAACTAAAAAACTATACATACGTGAAATACTACAAGGCAGATTTAGGATTTACCCACGTGATCTCTTTGATTTGATCTCGTTTTATCATGAACATAATAAGTGATGGCTAGATTCACCTCACGATCTTCTATAGTATTCCATATATGGACAACCACGAGTAAAGGGTGGGCTCCTATTTTTTGACCTCCTTCTTATCTCCTCTTTCTTCTCCGGTGTCTCTCTTTCTCACAAGTATGAACTCGGGTCTTATGAATATCACAGAGTGATGACTAGGTTAAGAAAAATGAGACTTAAGTGCATATATATAGGCTACAGTAGGGACCCTAAGGAGAGATGAGGATGTGGCTCCTAATAGACCTAAGAAAACCTAATCCTTCCAGATTCCTAATCGCTGTCCCTTAATTATAATTAATACCACTAAACAAATATAATTACAACTCCACTCCTTAACTCAAAATTATATTTCGATCTTTTCATTATAAATTATTTAGTTCTCCCCACATTAAGGTTATAGATACCCGTTAATGAAATAAATTACTGATAACTTATTTGATGAACTTCTTTAAGTTCTTGAGCAGTCCAACTTAACATATTTGTAGTGTCGGTTTAACATAATTCATCTGCAGGGTTTGACACTGATAAAACTTATAAGAATCACCAGTCTTCATACCGAGGTGTGGACTCCATTCATAAAAGACTTTCATTACACATTAATCACCATTACCTAATTTATCAATATTATTGATCTAATAATGAATCTCACCCGATAAGCCAAAGCAATAAATAACTAGTGTTTGTGTCCATCAATCATATCCAGATTAAGAGCCTTAAGTAAACCTAATTATCACGAGGTGTACACTATCTTATAAAATTGGTCTAAAAACAATGACCTGAAATTGGTCTCATTCAATACACACAAAGTGTACTAGCACAATAATTTAAAACTATACAGTTTCATGTAATCAAGATAGAGCTACTAAAATATAGTGCTATGGGTCCTAGTGATGGTGTGTTTAGTTCCATCTAAGATTGTGAACGATAAAACTTTTATTCCACAAGAACTGGTGATCTGATCATTTGTGTGTAAGTGGTGCTCTACACACCAGAACACCTACGGGGCAGAATAAAAGACATCAGCAATTTATAAAATACTGCAAACATTATGTCCATACATCATTCTTATTAAAATAGGAATAAATGATTTTATTATAACGATAAATCCGTAACTAAAATTATTACGCAAAGCATGGCTTTAGTCTACTTCTCTAACAATCTCCCACTTAGACTCAAAGCCATGTTGCAATGCATCTCACTCCCATCACCTCTACGTGATTATCACAAGTCTTAGCTGGTAATCTCTTTGTGAAATGCTCTGCCAGTTTGTTCTTTGATGCAATCTTCATAACTGTGAAATCACCCCGCTGCACAAATTGTTGAAGGAGATGATACTTATGCTCAATGTGTTTACCTCTCTTATGTCTCCTGGGTTCCTTTGAGTTAGCAACTGCACCGTTATTATCACAATAAAGTGTAATAGTCAATTGATCTAAAGGTACCACTCCTAGATCCATTAGGAAGTTTCTACCCATACTGCTTCCTTGGCTGCCTCAGAGGCCGCTACATATTCAACTTCCATAGTGGAATCAGTAATGCAAGATTTCTTGATACTACCCCAACTAATGGATCCACCTCCTAGGGTAAACATATATCCAAGGTAGACTTTATGGAATCTCTATCAGGCTGAAAATCCAAGTCGGTGCACTCAATGGTACTAGACTTTCTTCCTAGTAAACTAGCATATAATCTCGTGTTTTTTTAGGTATTTGAGTATATGGTTTACAATAGTCTAGTGTTCTTGCCTAGGGTTAGACTGATATATACTAACCATGCAAATAACAAAGAAGATTTCAGGTCTAGTGCATAACATAGCATACATAAGGCTCCCAATTGACAAAGCATAAGGGATTCCTTTCATCTTCTCTAACTCATCAGGTGTTTTAGGACACTGATCCTTGGAGAGAGATATTCCATGTCTGAAAGGGAGGAACCCTTTCTTGGAATCATTCTTGCCAAATTTGTAAAGAATTAAATCGATATAATTTTCTTGTGATAAACCCAACATACTTTTCTTGTGATCATGCATAAGCTTGATCCCAAGGATGTGACTAGCTTCTCCTAAGTCTTTCATATCCAATTGGGTGGAGAACCACACTTTAACCGAAGATAACACTCTAACATCATTTCCAATGAGTAGAATGTCATCCACATATAATACTAAAAACACCACTACATTTTTGTTGCATTTATTGTACACACAAGACTCATCTAGACGTTGATCAAAACTAAAAGATTTGATTGCCTTATAAAAAAATGTTCCAAGTTCTAGATGCTTGCTGAAGTCCATAAATGGACTTCTTAAGCTTACATAATTTATGCTCTTGGCCTTAGGAAATAAAATCGTTTGGATGTAGCATATAGATACATTTGTCAAGATTCCCATTAAGAAATGTAGTCTTGACATCCATTTGCCAAATTTCAGAATCAAAATTAACCGTGATGGATAATAGAATTAAGATGGACTTCATCATAGCTATTAACGAGACGGTTTCCTCATAATCGATGACTTCTTTCTATGTAAACCCTTTCACAACAAGTTGTGCCTTAAAGGTCTTAACCTTACCATCCACCCCTATTTTCCTCTTATAGACCCACTTGCATCTTATGGGTTTTATCCCTTCGGGTGGATCTATAAGACTCCAAACATGATTAGAATATATAGATTCCATCTCAGAGTTCATAGTTTCAAGACAAAGTTCTGCATCTTTATCTTGGATAGCCTTATTGTAGTTATATGGATCGAATTCGAGTTCATCAGGGTCCTTTTCATAAGACTCTCCCAAGAACATAAATCATCCACGTTAACGTATAACCCTCCCACTATGACGAGGTAGTCCTTGTGCTGGTATACTAGCGTTAACATGTTATGTTATTTCATCACGTATTGGCGGTGTTGAATAATCTTGTTGGTCCCCTCACAATTCTTCAAGAATAACTTTACTTTTGGGTTTATGATCCATCATATAATCCTCTTCCAAGAATCGGGCATTGGTGCTAACAACGACCTTTTGATCCTTAGGATTATAAAATAAAAAACCCTTGGTTTTCTTAGGATATCCTACAAAGACGAAAACTTCTTATCTTAATTCCATGTTACTAGGATCTCTCTTTAGCACATTTGCTGAACTACCCCAGATCCGAATATATTTCATATTGGGCTTGTGTCCAATCCATAATTCCTTGGGTGTAGTAGAGAACACCTTTGAAGGCACCAAGTTAAATAAATAAGCGGCCATTTCTAAAGCATGTCCCAAAAAGAATCTAGGAGATATGTATAACTCAACATGGACCAAATCATATCCAAAAGAGTTTGTTTCTCCTTTCTGCTACACTATTTTTTTGAGGCATAACTGGTGCGGATAATTGGGATATGATCCCTTGATCTTCTAGATACTGCCTAAACTCCCCTAAGAGGTGGTCGCCGCCATGATCAATTCAAGTGTCTTGATAATTTTACATTGATGCTTCTCCACTTATTCCCTATAAAGTTTGAAATTGTCAAAGGCTTCAGACTTATGGTGCATTAGGTAAACGTACCCATACCTTGAGTAATCATCTATGAAAGTCATAGAATACTCAAAGCCCCTTCTTGTTAGGGTTGTCATCGGACCACATAGATCATAATGAACCAATTACAACAGTTCTTTGGCTCTATATTCCTTGGCCAAGAAAGACCTCTTAATCATTTTACCTTCTAATCAGGATTCATAACCTGGAAGTGCTTCCACTTCTAGTGAGCTCAATTTTCCATTAGCTACCACTCTATGAATCTTTTTTATATTAATATGACCTAGCCGTAAGTGCCAAAGATACGTTTAATTCCCTGAGGAGGGTTACTTTCTCTTTAAATTTGGTCCAATTGAATTATGAAAAATATTAATTTGTTGTGTGGGAGAGATAGGATTAACAATATAAATATTATCAACTAATGTACCAGAACAAATAAAATATTTATTTTTCTTAATAACCATGAGTTTATTAATGGAAACTGAATATCCATAAAGGCTAAACAAGAAACTGAAATCAAATACCTTATAATGGAAGGTGAATAAAGATAATCTTTTAAAAATAAACTCCTACCAACATTAAAGCTTAAATGAATGTCTCCCATAACAACTGCCTCTACTCTCGTAGCACCCCCAGAGTCAGATAAATCTCTCTATCACTTAGTCTCCTAGTTTCCTAGAACCCCTGTAATGAATTGAATACATGATTAGTGACTCTCATATCTACACACCAGGTACCGATAGTACGTACCACCAAACATGATTCAATGACAAATGAATGGAATTTACTTGCGTTGTTATGTTTATTATAGAAAACCGGGAAATTGTTCTTCTAGTGTCCTGACTTCTTACAGTGGAAACACTTGCCCTTGGGCTTTTTCACACCTCACTGAGCCCCATGAGCTTCCTAAGGGACCATAACTTATTTTTTAGCCTTATTATTCTTTATATTCTTGACCATAGGCTTAGCAGTTGAACGTTTCCCAGTAACAAAAGCACTTACTGACTTCTTGATGAGACCCTCAGCTTCTTGTAGTTCTTTAAGTAGTTTCGCCAAAGACTAAAAAAGTTTGTTCATGTTGTAATTTAGGCGGAACTACTAAAAGGGACCAATATCGACCTGGGTTTTCGCATGGATTTTTTTTCTAAGGATTTCAAGATCATTGAGAAGAGACATCATCCTTAAAATATTTTCCCTCACTAGGGTCCTTTCAGTCAAGTTTGAGTTCATGAAATCTTTCATGGCAACTTTCCTTGCAACACAATATCTTTGAGGTTCATCATCATGCCATATGCAGTGTCCATTGATCGATATTGATGTTGGAGAATATTTGAAATAGATGCCAAAATGTAAGACCTCGCCATCTCATCAGCCTTGATTCATTTTTGGTAATCATGGGTTTCCTTTTTGATTGCCCCCTCACCAGGTTTCGCAGGATAGATCTCATAGAGCACAAACTTGTACCCTTCAGCAGTCAATGTAATTAGGTCCGGTTAATTTTTTTTCGTTTAGAATGATAGCAGGTGGATTGAAAGATCTTCCCATCTTAATACTGAGAATCAAATAATAAAATGAATCATTACAGGGCATAAAATGTTTTGAATTCTAAAACAAAACTATTATATCATTTATCAATTTTAAAAGAATTCGTCGGCATCCTGATTACCATTTGAATAATATTCCTCTTTAGAGAACGAACTTTAAAAAAAATAGGACGGCTTATTCCTTTTAATTTTATTATCTATAAAAAAACTTATGTAAAATAAAATTAAATAGCTAAGACTTTGGTCCCACAAAATCATAGCATTCATCTTTGGAGAACCTACCATTATTTTATGTCTAAGTGTATACCACAAATTAATTTTAGATTATCTCATATCTCATAGACTCCTCCTTTGGGGGATGCCTATGTGAATATTGAATCCAAAATTACCCTTGAGGAAATTTATACCGACTATAACAATAATTTGCATTCCTCGTTGAAAGACCTACTTATTATTGAAAGTCTACAAATCGTTGATGGAGATCATGGTATTTTCTCTTGGAAAATTCCCTTTCCCACTTAGTAATTTAAAAAACTTTTGTGAGGGTTAAAAAAATGTGTCCAATTCTTAATTAATTTGAAAAATGTAGGACATTTGATGATGATGCTGAAAACAGCACCACCAGGTAAGGTGTTGACAAGCTCAAGCAAGTGATAACAATGGCAGCACATGAGTATATATATATATATTGAAGAAGGTGAGGAGAAGAGGATGAAAAGTTGTATATAAGTGGTTTAGCCAATCTGGCCTACGTCCACTCTGAGTGTGTGTGAGTAATATCACTGAATGAAGGCACTAATGGCCATGGATACAATCTCTCAAGCTTTCTCTCTCTATTGTGTAAAATGATAGAGTTTCAGCTAGGGTTGTAAATTATCGTCCCTTTACAATGTTGAGGATGACCTCTATATATAATGCTTGAATGGTACAATGTACCCCCCAAGCATGCAATGTGCATGTGCATGGAGATCCAACTAGTGTAAGGACGACACTTGGCTGATCTCAACTAAGTTATGATAACCTCAAAATTCCCACACGTGGGGGGAATGATTCAGTTATAACATATTTGTCCATGTGTTCCAAGCCATACATGTGCGCATAAATGCTCGGCTATCTTTTCTTTGTACCAACCTCAGCCTGGATGAGTACGAGGTTGGTGGAGTACGACCCTTGCCTTATCTGAGATCAATGTTCCATGGAGACTTCGTTCGAGGTTAGGTACGAGGTGTAACATCGGCTGAGGATGATGATGACTTGATTCTTGTTGGTTGAGCCTATGAGGCTTTTGCTGGTCTCAGGTGATTCTTGTAACATCGGTTGTGGCTGACCTAATGAGTAGCAGACCCCATGGTTCATGCAAACCTTGGCCGATGCCCAATTGTGGTGATACTTGTAACGTCGGTTGTGGCCGACCTGATGGTGGCTGACCCCATGAGTTATGCCGACCTCAGCTGATGACCAATTGTGGTGATACTCGTAATGTCAGCTATGTCTGACCTGATGGGTAGCTGACCCCATGAGTCATTCAGACCTCGGCTAATGCCCAATCGTTGATGGTTAATCCTGAACTCTTATTACCTCGATCGTCATACAGGTTGAGGAGCAAATCTCTCTGAGCTGGGAGGTGCAGTTTGGGCATATCAATCACCCCCCAGCCCTTAGTTACCTATGTAAATAGGTGACTAAGGGGTATATATGTCCGAGGCTGTATTTCCTTATGTGTTATTATTCCCTTGACATGTGTAAACTCTTGAAGTGGGTAGCATGTAATGATGTTGATTATCTTTTGGGATCCTAAGGTAATGATGGGCCTTGGGATGCATGCGAAATGATTTGAGGGTTTAAACCTTTTTCTTCTCCTTCTTCTTCATTCTTTCCCATTTTTCCCGCCTGTGCTCTCTGCATTTTCTCTCTCTTCAAGAGCTCAATTATTATTATGTTTGGGGATTTCATTATTCTCAATCTTCTTCTTCTTCATTTCGTACTTCCTCATGTGTCATTTTTTACCTTGCCTTTCCATTTTCATCCTTATATTTCCATTTCTGCATTTTTCGATAAGGATTTGGGGTTTTTTGGTTAGGATTTTAAGGTTTTTCAATGGCGCTTTGAATTTTTCGGTGAGCTTGTTCTTGGTTTGAATTTTTTCAACATCCAAGTTTAATCTTTGATTTGGATTGAATTGAATTGTTTGGTTGTAGTTTAGAGTCCCAAGTGTAGGGTCGTCTGCCTTATGCTCAGACCTCTGTATAAGCTTATAGAAGAGTTCCCTTCTCTTAGAGAGAAGACCTTTGCAAAGATTAGGTGGATAGAGTTAGACTAAGAGGAACCTGGTAGAGCTGAGGCCTTCCCTCTCAGACTTATCTTTCCTCCACCTCTGAAGGTAATATACTCTGAGCCAACCGAGCCTGCTAAGACAGTAGAGGATATAATAAACCCCGCTCCCATGTCTGAATGTGAGTCTTCTACCTCAGATCCTATGTCTGTAGACTCTTTCCAAGAGGCTATGGATTACTCTATGTGGAAAGATCAGGGCCCTAATCATGCCAAGGTTGAGAGTCATGCCTCATCTCACAATGGTTCTAGTGCCTCGCAGTCCTCTTTTGATTTTGATATTTTGGGGTCAAGTGTGGTTATTCCACCCATCATTGATGCCATTCCTTTATCGGTCGCCACCGGGACTGAGTTTGCTCAGAGATTCCTGATGGTCCCCCAGTATCTGCTAAGGCCGATATTTCCAGGGATGAAGATGATGGTCACGAAAGTGATATTGACACCTCGGAGGTAGCCGAGATAGAGAGATCTGTCACTGAGTATGACCTCTTGGCCTTTAGGCACCTCTATTCAATAGGTCCCTCCATTAATCTTAGGAGACCTCTGAGAGGTGAGAGGGACTTTGATGGCTGAGATGGGGAGATCTCTGTGTACGAGCAGATGTTTAAGTTGGGATTCCGTCTTCCCATCCATCCTTCAATTAGAGCAATACTGTACCATATCAACCTAACCCCTTTACAATTATCCCCCAACGCCTGGAGGGTGATGATTGGGGCCGTTGTTCTTTGGAAGGTAGTCCACCACTCAGACCTTCCTGTTAGAGTTTTCACGGTATGCTATGTCCCATCCTCTACTAAAAACCACCCTAGCTACTACCACTTCCTTGCTAGGATGTCAGACAAGAATATGTTGTTGGTTACCCAGACTTCAAATCACAACTGGAAACCACGATATTTCTTTGCCTTAGGGGCATGGGAATTTGGTCCTTGTGCCACCTCTTCATCGTTGGAGCCAAGGACACCTCTGAGGTGGGGGAAGGTGTCACTTACTGCCAAGGCTGACATTGAGCTTATCCAGGAAAACTTACAAAAGGTTAAGGATCTTCATGATCAGGGGAAGAACGGTTGGCTAATCAAGTAAGAACATTTGATGAACCCCTATTACCTCTCTAAGATGGGCCTGGGGGAAGTCCTTTGACCGAGCTTCATAAGTATTATTTTTTATAAGTTGTACCATTGAGTTTTCATACCTATGATTTATTAACTCACATGTTTCTTTTTGCAGAACGCCCAGAAGGTATTTCTGACGACTTGTGGGAGATGTCTGCCCGAGCCTCGTGAAGCCAATGAAGAATGCTAGGCATAATGTGGCCCCATCTCCTCCCAAATATAACGTCGGCACGTCCAAGGCTGACGTTACAAAGAAAAGGAAGATTTCCACTGAGTCGGAGCATCGGAGGCAGAGCAAGGCTCAAAAAGGGGATCGCACGATCCCTATCTCCATAGATGACGTTTGATCTTCTCGTCTGGCTCAGCTGAAGATCATCGACAACTTGATTGGCCATACTCTGAAGGCTATGTATGCCATCGGGTCTGCAACGACCGATGAGGATAAGCATTTCCTACGCTCTCTGGGTATCCCCTTGCTGGCCGAGTTCAGGCTTCACACGTCCATTCTGGTACTAGTTTCTGCTATTTTTCTCTTCTAAGTGTAACCTCAGCTATATTTTGTAGATTACAAAACTCATACATCTGACTATTCATTACAGGGTGTTCTCTCCATGCATCAATTTATTGATTGCACTATGAGGAAGATGCCCCTTATTGAGAAGGGAAGAGAAGCATTGAAGGTCCAGGCCTCATTGAATGCTGAAATTGAGTGTCTGAAGGAGGATCTCAAAGAGGCTGATAAGCTGATCAAGCAGAGGGATAGGGACATCGTTGCCCTCAAGAAGGACCATGAAGTGGCCCTGAAGGCCAAAGATGATGCCCTTCAGTCCAAAGTTGATGTTGCGATTAAAGCCTCACTGGAGGATGCCTTAGAGAAGATCCTTGCCGACTACAAGGTCTCTAATAAATTCATTAGTTTTGGCTTTGAATACTTTAAAAGAGGTATTAAAGCAACTGGAAAGTGGCCATCTTCTAAGGAACAGGAGTTAGGGAGCTTATCTGCCTCAGACTTTATCGGCATAGGCTTTGGTGATCCTTGCTTTGCTCAGGCTTTGCAAGAGGTTGAGGATGAAGGCGTTGCTCCTGCAGAGACTGAACCATTAGAGGTTACTGAAACTGAAGAGTCCATTCATCAAGACGACACTGCAGAGGTGACTAACATCGGCCAAGAGGACACCATTCCAGCTGCAGACACTTAGGCCTGCCTTTGTGAAGCTTTAAGTGTTAATTTGTTTATTTTTATTTGTAACTTTTGTAAACTCCGACAGCATGTTTTGGTACACTGTATTTGCAACTCTGAATGTTTCATGTAATATATTATTCAGTGGATTTTTTTTTCAATGCGCCTTTTCTTGCTTGTTGTCTTAAAGGTCTGAGGTCACCATAATATGGTGCTTACCCTCACAAATTGTCACCAAATTATGATGTTTAAGGTATGAGGTCATCAAATTATGATGTTAACCTCATACATTGTCACCAAATTAATGACGATTAAGGCCTGAGGTCATCAAATTATGATGTTAGTCTCATATTGTGTCACAAAATTATGATGATTAAGGTCTGAGGTCACCAAATTATGATGTTTCACCTCATAAATTGCCACCAAATTAATGATGTTTAAAGTCTGAGGTCACCAAATTACGATGTTAACCCATACTCTATCACCAAATTATGATGTTTAAGGTCTGAGGTCACCAAATCATGATGTTTATCCTCATAAATTGTCACCCAATTATGATGTTTAATGTCGGAGGTCATCAAATTATGATGTTAACCTCATACATTGCCACCAAATTAATGATGTTTAAGGTCTGAGGTCATCAAATTATGATGTTCACCCTCATAAATTTCACCAAATTAATGATGTTTAAGGTCTGAGGTCACTATCCTCATAAATTTTCACCAAATTATTATGTTTAAGGTCTGAGGTCATCAAATTATGATGTCAACCTCATACATTTCACTAATTTAATGATGTTTAAGGTCTGAGGTCACGAAATCATGGTGTTTATCCTCATAAATTGTCACCAAATTATGATGTTTAAGGTCTGAGGTCATCAAATTATGATTTTTATCCTCATAAATTGTCACCAAATTAATGATGTTTAAGGTCTGAGGTCATAAAATTATGATATTAAGCTCATAAATTTCACAAAATTATTGATGTTTAAAGTCTGAGGTCATCAAATTATGATGTTCAACCTCACAAATTATCACCAAATTAATGATGTTTATGGTCTGAGGTCATCAAATTATGATGATTAACCTCACAAATTGTCACCAAATTAATGATGTTTAAGGTCTGAGGTCACTATCCTCATAAATTGTCACCAAATTATGATGTTTGAGGTCTGAGGTCATCAAATTATGATGTTAACCTCATACATTTCACCAAATTAATGATATTTAAGGACCGAGGTCATCAAATTATGATGTTAACCTCATACATTGCAACCAAATTACTGATGTTTAAGGTATGAGATCATCAAATTATGATATTAACCTCATACATATCCACCAAATTAATGATGTTTGAGGTCTGAGGTCATCAAATTATGATGTTTATCCTCATAAATTGTCACTTAAGGTCTGAGGTCATCAAATTATGATGTTCACCCTCATTTTTTTCACTAAATTAATGATGTTTAAGGTTTGAGGTCACTATCCTCATAAATTGTCACCAAGTTATGATGTTTAATGTTTGAGGTCATCAAATGATGTTTAAGGTCTAAGGTCACCAAATCGTGATGTTTATCCTCACAAATTGTCACCAACTTATGATGTTTAAGGTTTGAGGTCATCAAATTATGATGTTAACCTAATAAATTTCACCAAATTAATGATGTTTAAGTTCTGAGGTCATCAAATCATGATGTTTATCCTCATAAATTGTCACCGAATTATGATGTTTAAGGTCTGACGTCACCATATAATGATGTTCACCAATTTCACCAAATTAATGATGTTTAAGCATAATGAAACAGTATTGACACAGGAACTTCTCTTCTCATTAATATCCTCTTCATAAAATGGTACATTTATTACAAAGAAATAATTGCAACATCATATGTAATATTTCTTCAGGTGATCAGCGTTCCATGGATTAGAGAAAGGTTCCCCTTAGATATTTTCTAGCCGGTAGGTATAGGGTACAACCTCATCGACTACTTTGTAAGGGCCATTCGAGTTTGGGTGGAGCTTGTTTGCCTTTTGCAACATCTTCTTAAGCATTAGGTCTCCCACAGCTATAGGTCTTGATTTCACCCTTTGATTGTAAAACTTTGTTGTTCTCTATTGGTACGCTTCCGGTCTAATCTCAGCATCTTCCCTTATCTCTTCAATTATATATAGGTCGAGTCTTCTCTCTTCCCCATTCTTCTCGAGGTCATAAGTCTGAACTCTGTGAGTGGGAAGTCCTACTTCTGTAGGTATGATGTCTTTTGAGCCATGGGCTAACATAAATGGGGTCTCCCCCATTGGTGTCCTTGCCGTTGTTCTGTAAGCCCATAACACTGTATAAACTTCTTCTGTCCATCTCCCCTTGGCTTCTTCCAACCTCTTCTTAATCCCATTAAGGATTGTTCCGTTCGTGACTTCAGTCTGACCATTTTCCTGAGGTCGGCCAGGAGAAGAGAAGAACTGCTTGATCCCGACTCTCTAGCAATATTTCTCCAATGAAGCATTCTTGAACTGCGTTTCGTTATCTGAGATGAGGGTGTTTTGGACACCGTAGCTGCATATGATGTTCTCCCAGATGAACTGGAAGGTCTTCTTCTCGGTGATAGTGATCATGGGCTTAGCCTCTACCCACTTAGATAAGTAATCAATTGCTACTATCAGAAATCGATAGTTGTTTGCAGCTCTCGGCAAGGGTCCCACCAAATCAATCCCACATACTGCAAATGGACAAGGTGAGCTAATTGACGTCATAGGATGATGAGGTTGATGAGGGATAATGGATAATCTCTGGCACTTATCACACCTTTTCACGTAGGTAGTTGCATCTTGGGCCAAGGTCGGCCACTAGTATCCCTGCGTAATTATCCTCTTGGCTAAAGGTCTTCCTCCTATGTGACTGGAGTAAGAACCCTCGTGTAGGAATCCTTTTTTATACAGGACATCTCCTATTATTGAGAACTTGGCAGCTCTGCACCTCAACTTTCTCCTTTCCAACATTGATTCTAGAAGCTCTCCCTTTCTGATATATCTGATGAGTGGGTCCATCCATGAGGCTCCTATATTCAGATTGAGGCAAATTTTGGCAACCTCTTCTTTTTCGATGGTTAGCTAGGGGAGGATTTCAACGGGTATCATTCTTTTAAATCTGTCCTTGTTGCTGAGGCCAACCTAGCTAGTGCTTCGGCTCGACTGTTATCTTACCGAGGTATCCTCTTCATCTTCACCTCTTTTAAGCCTTCTAGCGTTGTTCTTATCCTCTTTCGGTATTTTTCCATCCTTTCATCCTTGGCCTCATATACTCCAAGTACTTGGTTGATAACTAACCTCGATTCACTATGAAGTAGGATTCGGCGAACTCTAAGGGCTTTTCCCAAGGAGAGTCCCTCTATCAGCGCCTCATACTCGGACTCGTTGTTTGAATCCTTGAAGTTGAACCTCAGCGCATATTCAATGTCAATACCATCCGGAGCTGACTGTTTCAGCCCTGCACCTCTTCCACTTTCGCAAAAAGACCCATCAACGAAGAGGTTCCAGACATCTTCATTTGAAGAGTAGTTCCCCTCTGACAGGATCCCTTGCTTGAAGAGGTATCTGTCTTACTCATTCTCAACTGCTCCTTTTCTGGCTCTGCTAGACATAACCTCTTTCAGATTTTGGAAGACGTTACTTTCTGATTCATCTATAATCTCTGGACTATTCTCAGTCTCAGCCTCTTCCCATGTAAACTCGGTAACAAAGTCTACGAATGCCTTCCCTTTGATGGCCACCCTCGGTTGATAAACAATGTCATACTCCCCTAGCTCGATGGCCCATATCATAAATTTACCCGATTTCTCGGGCTTGTGGAGGACTTGTCTTAGTGGGGAGTTAGTGAGGATGACCATAGAGTGGGCTTGGAAATATGGCTTCATCTTCCTAGAAGCGTGTATCAAGGCATAGGTTAACTTCTCCATCCGAGGATAGTTCTGTTTAGACCCTTTAATAGCCTTACTATTGAAGTACACCGACCTCTGCACTCCATCATCTTCTCTTACTATGGCTGCACTAATGGTTGATTCTGAGACGGCTAGATACGCATATAACTTCTCCCCCAAGATGCACCGAGATAGGAGAAAAGAATATCCGAGGTATGACTTTATCTCTTTGAAAGCCTTATCGTATTCCTCATCCCATTCAAAGGCCTTTCTAAGAATTTTGAAAAAAGGAAGACACTTGTCTGTAGCCCTGGAGACGAACCTGTTCAGCGCAACAACTCTTCCGATTAGCCTCTGAACGTCTTTGATGGTCCTAGGGGTCTTCATTTCAAGAAGAGCCCTAATTTTTTTGGGATTGGACTCTATTCCCCTTTGACAAACTATGAATCCAAAAAACTTTCCTTCTCCTACACCGAAGACACACTTGGCAGGGTTGAGCTTCATCCTGTATAATTTCATGGTGTCAAACTCTTCTCCAGGTCGTCCACATGAGTGTCGGACTTCAAGCTATTTGTCAACATGTCATCGATATATACCTCCATGGTTTTACCAATATGGTTCTCGAACATCTTATTTACAAGGCGTTGATAGGTGGCCCCTGCATTCTTCAAGCCTAAAGGCATGAACTTGTAGTAATAGGTCCCCTTGTCGGTTATGAACGTTGTCTTTTTTGAGTCTTCTGGGTCCATAAAAATCTAGTTGTACCCAAGGTAGGCATCGATGAAGCTCATGAGCTCATGCCCTGCTGTGGCATCCACCATCTGATCAATTTGTGGCAGGGGGAAGCTTTCTTTTGGACAAGACTTGTTCAAATCAGTGAAATATACGCACATCCTCCATTTCCAATTAGCTTTCGACATGATGCCGGCGTTAGTTAACCACTATGGGAATATAACCTCCCTGATGAATTTTGCATCTTCCAGCTTTTTGATTTCTTCCCTGATGACATCATACTTTTCCCTGCAGTAAACTCTTCTTCTTTGCTTGATTGGTTTAGCATCTTCTGCCACATTGAGTTTATGACACATAATCTCCAGGTCAATGCCTGGCATATCTGAATGGCTCCAGGCGAAGACACTTTGTCTCTTCTTTAAAAGCTTTACCAGCTCTTCTTTGATTTCGAGTCTCAGGGCTTCGCCGATTTGGACAGTTTTTTCTGGGTCATCCTCAGAGAGGACGATGGATTATACCTCTTCCGTGGCTTCTCCCTTCTTCAGTTTTGTTGCATCCCTAGGATCAAGCATATCAATGTTATATGTTGTTGTTGCCTTTTTATGTGCCTATCTCTCTTCCATCGAGTTGAAGTAACATTCTCGTGCTGAGGTCTGGTCACCTTTCACTTCCCCTACCCCATAGGGAGTAGGGAATTTTTGCATTTGGTGGACCATTGAAGGCACGTCCTCAAATTCCTTGAGGGCTACTCGTCCTATGATGAGGTTGTAGGCCGAGAAGACATTTTAATCCATGACGAAAAAATTAATCTTTCGAGTCAGCCACTTAGGCCACTTGTCTCCCATTCGTACATCCATCTCATACATTCCCAATGGATGGACCTTATCTCCGTTGAAGCCAATCAACGGATGATGATAGGGTATAAGCCTTGCTCTACTGAGGCCTAGGTTCTTGAAGCAGGGCCAGAACATAACATCCACGGAGCTTTTTCCGTCAATAAGGATTCTCTCCACCTCACATCCATGCACTCTTGTTGTAATTATCATAGGGTCATCATGCGGAGCTAGGATACCTTTGAAATCCAGTCTTGAGAAACCAACTATGAGGGTATCCATATCCACCTTTTTTCTCTTCTCATGTTTCACCTCTATAAACGCCAAGTTTATGACCTCGGCTTTGGTTACGGACCTGGCCTCTACCACGTGATCCTTTCTATCCGTGACCTTTGAACCTCCTCATGCTAAAGCCCCGCAGATGGAATTCAGCCCAAAAGAGATCATACCTACCCTCTTTACCTAGGGCATTGTCATCTTTTGGTGGGAGGTCTGAATCGTCGTCATTATCATCAGAATCCTCTGCTCTTTTGGCAGGGTTATCTTCTCAGCATCTGTCATTTCTCTTCTTCATAGGGTCATCTCTTCCCCCTTTGGAAGCTCTTCTGTCCACGTACCTTCTAAGCTTCCCAGACTTTAACATCTTCTCGATCTCATCCTTCAAAGCAAAGTACTTGTTTGTCACGTGGCCATGATCCTGGTGGAACTCTCACCATAGGTTCTTGTTCCTCTTATGTGGAGGATATTTTAGCTTTTCCGACCATCTTAGGTACCTGTCATTCTTTATTTCATCGAGGATGTGTTCGCAGCTCACAGTCAGAGGAGTATAATGCGCAAACTTGTCATCTGCGGCCCTCCTCTTTTCATCCTTCTTTTGGAATTTGTAGCTGTTGCTTCCATTTTCATCTTCATATTTTGCAGCCATGGACTCTTCAGTGTTTATGACCCTTCCCGCAGTTGCTAACAGCTCTGCCATGGATTTGGGAGGATCTTCAATAAGCTTCTACAGTAACTTCCCCTTCTGAAGTCCTCCAATGAGGGTTGTTATAGCTATATTCTCTTCGTAATCCTCAACCTCCAACTTTTCTCTGTTGAAGCTTGCAATGTAGTCTCTTAGGATCTCGTTCTTGCCTTTCTTGATGTATAGTAGATGAGTTGTCTTCTTTTGAGGCCTTACACCAAAATAGAAATTGTGAATAAATCGTTCATCTAAGCCCTTAAAGTTCTCAACGGAGTTCTTCGGAAGAGAATTAAAACAAATATGAGCACCTCCTGTTAAGGTCCTAGAGAAGGCCCGGTACGTCATCTCATATGGGATTGAATAAATGTCTGCCACAGATTGGTACATCTCAATATGATGCACATGGTTGGTACTACCATCATACTTGGGAGACACCGTAGGTGGTTTAAACTTGCCAGGGGTTGAGAAGTTCACTATCCTTGCCACAAATGGGGAGCCCTCTGAGAACCCTATTTGTAGTGGGTCTCCGCATTTAATGATGTCCCTATCTTCTATTCAAGACGTTGAATGGAACCGTTCCAAGGCTTTGAACATCAGCCTGGCCGAGATTGTCCCTAGTCACCTCCAATGGGTGGACTGAGGGTTCCCCAGCTGCAGCACAACGTTGTCTATTTACCTCCTCTTGCTCCCTGCCTCGTCCATGCTAGGGTTATCCATGATAGGTACAATGTTCCCCATATTCCCTTTGTGAGCCTGCTACACTTCTAAACCTGGATAACCTCTGTCTTTGATCGACTGGACCGAGCCGTTCAAAGGCCGACCCTCTGCTCAAGCGATCAAAAGCTGATCTTCTTTATTGGGCACCCCCATCTCTTCTGCCCCCATAACCTCGGTTATGTTGGATAGGACGTACAATGTTGTTCAAAATCTCATACGACTCCTAGTACTCCTATGGAGCATCTTCTGCCTCCACGTCATCATACATATCCTCAGGGCAAGGGTTTCCTTACCTCCCCAGACGTAAACGCATAGGGTCAGCAACGTCCCTCCTCCATTGAGGAATAGGTTAGTCTTTTCGCGGAACCTGAGGTGGTCCCTGGCTTTTTAATGGGGTTGAGCAGCCGTCGGAGTAATCATCTCCGGTGAGTCCCCAGGTGGCCTCATCATATTTTGACTGAGCTGAGAAAATTGCTCATTTATTACTTATTGCGTTGCTGCCAAGGACCTCAAGGCTACTACCACCTCAGCCATTTCGGGCTGGGGTGGTGCCTGGGTGGAACTAGGTCCTCCAGCACAAGATGGTGGAGGAGGTGGTGGTACCTCCGGTTCCATATTAAAACTAAAGAGCTTATGAAGAAGATAAGCTTAATACCTTAAAGGACCTCTTTCAATGGTGAAACAACTCCACACAAGGGGCGAGGCCTGGTTCACCACTAGAGTCTCCGGTGAGGTTAAGAAGAAAAAGAGGAAGAGATAGCTTCTCGTTCCCACAGACGGCACCAAAATGATGATGTTGGAAACAGTACCACCAGGTAAGGTGTTGACAAGCTCAAGAAAGTGATAACAATGGTAGCACAAGAGTATATATATATATATATATATGTGTGTGTGTGTGTGTGTGTGTGTGTGTGTGTGTGTGTGTGTGTGTAGAATGAGGTGAGGAGAAGCGGATGAACACTTGAATATAAGTGGTTCAGCCAATCTGTCCTACATCCACTGTGAGTGTGTGTGAGTAATATCACTGAATGAAGGCACTAATGGCCATGGATATAATCTCTCAAGCTTTTTCTCTCTACTGTGTAAAATGACAGAGTTTCAACTAGGGTTGTAAATTGTCGTCCCTTTACAACGTTGAGGATGACTTCTATATATAGTGATTGGGTGGTGCAATGTACCCCCCAAGCATGCAATGTGCATGTGCATGGAGATCTAACTAGTGTAAGGATGACAGCTGGCCGATCTCAACTAAGTTATGATGACCTCAATATTCCCTCACGTGGAGGGAATGATTCAGTTATAACATATTTGTCCACATGTTCCAAGCCATACATGTGCGCGTAAATGCTCGGCTATATTTTCTTAGTACTAACCTCGGCCTGTATGAGTACGAGGTTAGTGGAGTATGACCCTTACCTTGTCTGAGATCAATGTTCCATAGGAACTTCGGTTGGGATATCCGGCTGAGGTTAGGTATGAGGTGTAACGTCGGTCGAGGCTGATGATGACTTGATGCTTATTGGTTGAGCCTATGAGGCTTTTGTTCGCTCAGGTGATACTTGTAACATCGGCTATGCCCGACCTGATGGGTTACGGGCCCCATGAGTCATGAAGACCTCGGCTGATGCCCAATCGTGGTGATACTTGTAACGTCAGTTGTGGCCGACCTGATGGTGGCTGACCCCATGAGTCATGCAGACCTCATCTGATGCCCAATAGTGGTGATACTCGTAACATTGGCTTTGGACGACCTGATGGGTAGCTGACCCCATGAGTCATGCAGACCTCGGTTGATGCCCAATCACTGATGGTTAATATTGAACTCTTGTTACCTCGGTCGTCATACAGGCCGAGCAAATGTCTATGAGCTTGAAGGTGCACTTTCGACATATCATTTGATATATTTCCAAAAATACTGAGATATCCCTATTTTAATATATCAAGAAAATGTGTGATAAATAAACAAATTTAGATACCCTCGATCGTTAAAAAAAATACTCAATTTTTTTATTCTCTAACCATACATATTAATGTCCACAATTCAAAATAATTATGAATTATTCACGTCTAGCATATACATGATTAAAATCTGGTCGGTATTCCATGTTCTCAATTCTAACGAAACCGTTAACACACATTAATAATCCAACAATTAAAACATGAATAATAGAGACATAGATCAACGTAAATACAAAAAAATGAGATAAATAAGGATTCCCAACTATTATGGTCAAGATACAACTCTTTCGTAGATTGGAACTCTTAAGAGTCATCCTTGAACTGAACGGTCATCCTTGAACCTAAACACTTCATTTTTCCACTGACGCCACGGGGTTCCACCTGCCCGGTCAGGTGGCGAGGCCAATGGGGGCCTCCCTCGTGGGGTTCTAGGGTCAGCAACCCGCCTCCCAGCACCATTTAACACTGTCAAAACTGATTTTTGATCTAATAACTACCTCCGATCACCGATCTTTCATCACACTCATCCATTGATAATTACAATAAAAAATAGTAAAAATTTACATATGTCCTATGACTCCATGAAGTAGTTCACATTATACATGAATATTAAATTAATGTAGCATAAAAAAATAACCACGAATAAACCATCATGGAATCCAATCACTTAAAATAAACCGATAAATACATGACCATAATAGTGGGATAAGATTGTTTCAAAGAAGAAGTTAGAACACTATATTCTATTGAACATTCATGAAGATATATGCTTATCTTAATTAGACAACATGGTTGAATTAAACCTATACGCGGTATCAATAGGGCTCTGATACCAATTGTTGGAGCGTAAGTCCAAAGGTATATTGAAAACGCGTATATATCGAACAAAAACAAACTATACATATGTGAAATCCTACAAGGCATATTTAGGATTTACCTACGATGTCTCTTTGATTTGATATCATTTTATCAGGAATAGAATATGTGATGGCTCAATTCACCTTACGATCTTCTACTGTATTCCCAACATGGACAGCTATGAGTAAAGGGTGGGATCCTATTTCATGACCACCTTATTATCTCCTCTTTCTTATCCACTTTCTCTCTTTCTCACAAGTATGAACTCGGGTCTTTTGAGTATCCAAGAGTGACGGCATGGTTAAGAATGAATGAGACTTAGGTGTATATATATAGGCTACAGTAGCGACCCTAGGGAGAGATAAGGATGTGGATCCTAATAGACCTGAGAAACTTAATCCTTCCCGAATCCTAATCCCAGCCCCTTAATAATAATTAATACCACTAAATAATTATAAATTGAAACTCCATTCCTTGACTCAAAATTATATTTCGAGCTTCTCATTATTAATTACATAATTCTCCCCACGTTAAGGTTACAGATACCCATTTATAAAATAAAGGGCAATTTACACTTAGGTCCCTATTAACAATTTTTAAACAGTTAAGGACAATTTTCTATTAAGTCCACTTGCAATGCCACTAGCGTAAACTTTCACAACAAGAGAATTAGTGGACCTAAGTGTTTAAAATTTATCAAAATTCCTTAAGTGTTTAAAACTTGTTTGTGAGGGACCTAAGAGTAATTTCCCCTAAAATAAATTACTCATAACTTATTTGATTAACTTATTTAAGTCCTTGAGAGGTCCAACTTAACTTATTTGTAGTGGAAAATTAACATAATCCACCTACAGGGTTAGACACATACAAAACTTATAAGTATCTCAAGGGGGTATCACCAGTTTATATACCGAGACGTGGATTCCATCCATAAAAGACATTCACCGTACATTAATCATCATTACCCAATTTATCAAGATTATTGATCCAATAATGAATCTCACCCAATAAGTCAAAGTAACAAATAACTAGTGCTTGTGTCCATCAATCATATTCGGATTAAGAGCCTTAAGTAAGCTTAATTATCACGAGGTGTACAGTGTCATATAAAATTTGTATAAAAACAATGATCTCAAATTGGTCCCATTCAATACACACAAAGTGTACTAGCACAATAAGTTAAAACTATGCAGGCTTTGTAATCAAGATAGACCTACTAAAATATTGTGATGCCATCCTACTAATGGTGTGTCAAGTTCCATTTAAGACTGTGAACGATAAAACTTATATTTCACAAGAACTCATAATTTGGTCCTCTGTGTGTAAGAATACTCTACACACTAAAACACTAACTGGGTTGAATAAAAGACATTAGTAATATATAAAATACTGCAAACATTATGTCCATACACCATTCTCATTAAAATAGGAATAACCAATTTTATTATAACAATAAATCCATAACTAAAATTATTACATAAAGCATGGTTTTAGTCCACTTATCTAACACCTCATTTGTTCGATGGAGTTTCCAATGGATTGCTAATTGTCAATGTGGGAGATTTAAATGTTCATAGATAAATTCTTGTTAGTGAACAAGAGAGAGGCATCTTCTTCCATTTTATAAAATATTTTCAAGTGGAATGAGATATTAAGATGCATCGAGATTTTTTTACCCAAAAGTGTGGGGTTTTCCTCATAAATATGTCTTGTGGCCTCATTGTGTGTTATTTACTTTGATTTTTATATCTCTAACACACGCATCACTTAGATCTAGATTGGATATAGTTAGATCCATTAAAAATAACTATAAGATTTCCATCTAGTGATTGTCTGTCATAATTAGCTTAGATTCACTAATTGAATGTTTGAAGTTGTAGATCTCCATGCTTCTTGTCATTTCGCCTAGTTGTTTGTTGTGCTAGGATTATTTTAATTGATAGAAAAATTGAAATGGATTAAAATTGGGATAATTTTGTTAAGTAACCTATTTACCCCCACCTCTTAGGTTTACTGGAGATAAACACATTGTGTAGAACATACCATCTCATATTTTAAATATATTGTAGTCATGTTGATCAATTGGTCTTAGTAGGATTTCTAGTTAGTTAGGTTCGTATTGACCATAAAAGATCATAAGTTCACTTCTAGTATCATTGAACAGTTCGTAACTTAGATAAGTATTCGACACCCTATCGTTAAAGATGCGAGTGAAAATCTAGTAGTCTATCTTAACTATGGGAATATATTTTATGGTTTAGGAACTTGTCTAATGGTTCAATGAGGATTGTAACTGATACATAAAAATGTATTGAACAAGACCACATACAATATTCACGTTTAGGCACTAATTATATTGGACTTGCACAATCTCACATGTTTGCAACGGGTTCATACATTTTTAATCCGTAGGGTTATGACGATTAGAATCCTTTCACAATTATTGCTTTAATTGTTATGGGTGCGACTAAATTATATTGGATCTTGATAATGTAGGTCCAACTAGGCGAGGATAGTCCGAACAAATAAAAATTTAATTCTTAGATTTTTTAATTTTAAAGAACGAAACATTAAACAAATTAAACCTAATTAAAGTTTGCACCAATTTAAACCATTTTGTTGTGAAAACGGATTTATACAAATTTTATGTTTTTAACCTAAAACATGCATCTAGTCGATAAGTAAATAAAATAAATAACTCCAACACAACATGCCGATATACAAGGAAAGCCACAAAAGGAAAAATCTCAGACGTCCCAGCCAAACATTTCACTATGATATGAAATTACAAAAGTTGACAGTAGACTTACTCAACGACTCGATCCTCACAAGACTTGATGCTCTTCAATCTTTGATTGTTCCTCCATAGTGCAACTCATGAGTCCACCCATGACAACTGCACAATCCACAAGTCCACTTATGCCTCATTATCCACTGACGTGTCTCATCAACCATTTACAGATTGAAAATACGAAATGCACCTCTTCTTCACCGCAACACCACAAACATGAAGTCTACCGCGTGTAAATATAAGTACGGATTCTACCACACGAAACAGGTTCTCTTCACATATAGAGAATAAAATCTTGATGCTCGAATTAAACATCTCAAAACATATGAATATAAAGAACTTGGATCTTTAAACTAAGGGTGAAACTAGGCTTTTGAAATTATGCTAAATAGGTAAGGAATTTATTTTTGCCAAAAGTTCTTAAAAAAATTGATTCCAACATGAATATAAATAGTATAACACAAATTTTAAGGCGGGGAACTCGTTTAAACGAAAATGCATAGTTCGTTCGAACAAAAATGCATTTTCGTTCTAATGAGAACAAGCGACCCCCTCACTTGGTGTTCTTAAGTGCACATTCCAATGAGTTTCCAATGTTATTCTAATGAGTTCAAATTTTCTTATAACATAGCCATTTCTTTCTAACATGATTCAATTTTCATTTTAACGATATACAAATAAAAAAAAATCTTTTCTTTCAAAATTAATTTAAAACAGTTCCAAACGATTTTGTTAAAAAATAAACACCCTTAAAAAATAATTCAAGGATCATATTCAAAATGCATTTATACTTGCGAGATCCTTGATAAACATGAAGAACTTTCAAGATAAACACGACATGATACGTATCCAACTTTGAACCTTAGCTTATACATCTTTATCAAACTTGTGATAGGCTTACAGGATCAACAACATAAATTCTAACTTATGACTCAAAAGTTTTGTTCGAAATCACGATAATTACCAACAAACTAATTTGATTGGAAATTTATTCTTACAAATCTCCCCCTTATGCTATTCTAGGAAAAACCCAAAACAAATACCCTATAGGTCGTCAAGCTCTCTAAAAAGACTCAGTCTCGAACCCTAAAAGGAAAAAGAGTACATAAACTCGACAAACGCATAACTCTGAGTAGCTTTGCTTGTTTGAAAATTTTATCGCATGTTGCAAACATGCATATTTAAGCGCACCTTCAAATGCAAAGAGAATGTAACATGTATAAATCCTCATAAGACTAGAATTCTAACAATGTCTAAAACAATCTCAACCTAGGTAAGATTTCTCCCCCAAAATAAAGATATCATAATTATGGAAGGAAAGATAACATTTCACACTTTTTGTTTAGGAATAGACAAAGTAAGATATCATAAAACTATTACTCCCCCAAAACCAAATATCCCCCTACGTGTGTAATCATAAATACCAATTATAAGCATAGGAGTAGATACTGAAATCAGGTAATGGTGTAAAGTGAACAAAAACACAACATGGCAACTCAAGCACAAGTAATCCAAACCATGATCTGATAATATCAATATCGAACCAAAAAGATACCAGTATAAATAAGCAATAAAGTATGATATCAATTTTGAAATTACCAATTTAAGAAAAGGAATTTCAATGCACATAATGAGAGATATCAATATGATCATATATCATCCCTCATAAAATCCAAAGACAAAGCATATGGCAAGCATAGATTAAATACAAACCACAAAGACATAAAATAAACAAATACCACATATATAAATATGCTAAATATACCAATGAAATAACAACACATATATAGGGATAAACAACCACAAAAACTTAACACAAAACACAAACGCATTACACATTGGCATAGTATTGATGTGTTTAAACATGTGGGATAAAATGAATAGGTGTGAAATAGATACAAATGAATTATGATCCAATCATCCATATATGTTCAGGGAGTTCTATTTGACAACAAAACTTTATCAAACTAAGATTTAGCCTCAGGTGACAAGATAAAGTGAACTCTATGAACAAATAAGCACAATCTACA
The DNA here is from genome assembly GCA_949130495.1 of Sambucus nigra. Classification (NCBI taxonomy): domain Eukaryota; kingdom Viridiplantae; phylum Streptophyta; class Magnoliopsida; order Dipsacales; family Adoxaceae; genus Sambucus; species Sambucus nigra. The sequence continues at coordinate 331,067,876 of OX422212.1, read as the reverse complement.
CAATCCTAGAATATTGATGAATCTACAAATCAATAATTTTATGACAATATAGACATAACTATGATTCATTGTGCAAACCCGTTGACCTTGAACTATGCACCCTCAAAAGATAAACATGCATCATATTTTATTTTCTCCCAATTCTTTGAAGCTATGACTTTTGAAAATCAAACAACTTATACTATGTTGGCCTTGGAAATTTTTATATATTTATTGCCTTTAGTCTTTTCATTAGGCTATTACCAACGATGGCTTTCTCGTAAAGGAGATTTTCTCCTTTTATATCTCTTTACCTTGCTCCCTCATAAACTAAATAAAAGCAAATAAATTCACGAGGAGCGGTTCTTACATGCACAAATTCCCCATAGATAACAAATATGTAGATGACAAGATTAATGAGAGAACATCTCACATATATTAAATATACATGTGAGGTTAAACTTCAAAGAGCTCGTGCATATGTGTGCGCGGAGGTATATACAAAGATAATCCATTAAGCGAATCAAGTTTTCAACAACTCCATGCAATCATGATTAAGAATAATCTAAGTATTAATAGTCATAATCGAATGTCATAATTACATGGAAAGCACGGAATGAATGGGATTCAAACACGCCGATGGGCCATACAAAATGTGTAAAGCTAAAATTCACAAAAATAAAAAATCTTTTTGATTTTTTATAAAATAATTTAAAAGAAAATACCAATTATGAAAACAAACTAACTCAAAAAAGAACAAAATCTTTTTTGTATTTTTCAGTATGACTCAATACATGAAAAATTAATATATAAAAGACTCAAACAACATAAAATGAGCAAGAATATAAATCATGAAGTATAAACTAGTCTATGTAAATATGCGAACACAACCTACCATTAGATATAGCATGGGAAGTATTATGTGTAAGCAAATGAGAAACAAGAAGTATATTATATAAGGCCTTCAACTTAGATCTTCTAACCCACATAGGTGTAATGTGATGCTCTCGGGTTTTGTTGACTCTAAACTTAGATTTACTAGGGTCATTTCTAAGATGAAAACAAAAATGCCTAAGGTGACCTTTCCTACCTCAATGAGTGAAAGTGTAAGCACGACGACGAGTTTTACCTACGGGTTGACCTATCCTAACATTCTTAGTTAACTCTCTTAAATTCATGGTCTTGGCTTGGATAGCGGAGGTATTTTTATTATCAAATCCAATTCCATACTTTTCATCTTTGATTTATATGGAGCCTAACATTTTGTCCAACTTTTTTTTTATCTAGACTCTAAATCAAATTTGATATGACTCGAATCTCTCAATTTTTCCTATAGCTCAACTATCCTTGACTTGCGTAAAAGGACCAGATTCCTCAAAATCAAGAAGTTCTTTCTTTATAGCCTCCATTAAACCTCAAAGACTATTTATCTCACCCTCAACATACTCTAGATTCTCTCGAAGAATCCTTTTATGTGCCTTAAAGTCCTCAATCAAAACATTGTCATCATTTCCTATGGCACGCTACTTGGACCTAGCCTTCAACTTCAAGTTATCATTATATACCTTTAAAGAATATGCATACAACTTACGAGAAGCATCTTGGAGTTCATGTTTCTCCTTCTCTTCTTTATCCTCACTCGCATCTTCATTCTCTCGACCATCACTTACTTAAGGTCCATAATCAATGGCCTAAAAAATGTCATGCAAAGAAATATCTTCATGGGAATATTTCTCATCAAATCTCACATGAATAGCCATGAACAAGGTACAGTTGTGCTCAATGAGATAATCGAATCCCTCTTTCGGATCACTATCACTAAGTGTGGCATTATACGTTATCAATTTCTTACCCTATTTACTTAGTTTTGTGGGGCACTTATCTACCCTATGACCATAACCCTCACAACCATAACATCTCTTTGACTCATCCTTCAAAAAATTATCATTTCGGTTTTTAGGGAGTGATCGGCCTTATTGTGCATATTCTTCTCAAACATTTTCACATATTTCGATTGCGAATGGAATTTGAGAAATTTCATTAATTTCTTGGTCAATATGGCCATATCCACAGACTCAATGTCAGACCCATCATTCAAAATCGGTGTTTCCTCATTTCGGGCTTTCAAAACAACACCCTTATCTATATTCTTCCCATTTTTAGAGGTAAACATGTCAAGATTGTAAATATATAAGTCACCTACAAGCTCTTTATTTTTTTTAGAATCTAAAGTACCCAAAGAATTCCAAACTGTCACTTTTGGATTAAATATTTCAGGCAGTGACCTTAATATTTTCTTTATTACTCGTTCTCAAGTATCTTCTTGTAACACGCCGTAAATTTAAAAGGTATTATTTAAATTAATTCAGAATTTTAGGTAAAATAAAATTTTGGAATTTATTAATTTTAGTAATAAAAAATGTTGAGTTTTAATATTGAAAAGTAGGATTTTAATTGAAATTAAAATCGGAGTTAAAACGGGAATTTAAATTTAAAAAAATGGTTGTCAAGGTTTTGGGCCGTAACTAACGGGCAATTTTTTTTAGTTTAAATAGAATCCTATTAGCATTAGAACTCAAATCAATATAAATTAAAACTAATCCGTGGCTACGTTCTTCAAATCTCTTTTTCCTCAACTCTTCCTCAAGAAGACTTCTCCAAAATATTTCCCTTTCATCTACAAACCTTTGCCCCAATTTTCATCAAGGTTTCAACTTAAGATTTATCAAGATTAACTCGGTTTTCTCAAGACGCATCAAGAATGGATCTTTATTAACTTTTTGAGAAGAATACATCTTTGAAATCATAATTCTCAATCAACTTTTATTCAGGCATGGATACTCTATTATCTTCCTTTAGTATTATGCGTTTTATGTGTGTCGCCTAAATAATTAATCACATGTTTTCTTAAAATAAATTAGCAACATAATTTGAAAGAGTGAAAAATAAATTTGACACAATTTTGATGAAATGTTTTAATTTGGAATAAGACTTAAAACCCTTGGGTGCGTAGGAGAGAGTAGTGGGGTTTGGTTGTTATGGGGGTACAATAGCATGTAGAATTTTAGGAGGTTTATTTTAATGAAATCGGGAGGTGTATACACATGAAAATTAGGTATTTAATAAAAATGCAAAATTTTGGTTTGGTTCATAAATTTGCACGTTGATTAATTTATAATGATTAAATGGAAGTAATTGCGTAAAAATCGACGACGGTATTATTAATTGAAATAAATTAAATTAAATTAAATTTTGAGATCACGAATAAATTTATGATATTTTTTTATATATGTTGTTGGATTATGTGACTGATATATATTTATATTTATCATCGCGGGTACGATGGGACTTTGGTAGTATGCTCTCACCTATATTTTAGGATGCTTGCTAGGTATGGGACTAGTAGGCCTCAATTACGATTCATGCTTTCTAGGATTGGCACTAGTTCGTGCAGAATTAGACTTAGATATCCTCCACAAAGTGATGGTTATAATGTTGAAAAATTCATAATTTTATTAACGTAAAATAATTTATATGAGTGGATAATTAGACATAGATGTTGAGATGTCATAGATGAGTATTCTAGCATATGCTGTTTAATTACTCGCATCGTTATTAATTATCTCGTTTAATTTAAAATACTATATGGTGATATTTATTGCGTATAATGCATTGTCTGGGTTCATAGATCCTATTTGAGGGTTGTAGTGTGTATTCATGCTCGGGGCTCTGAGCCGTGCATTGACTAACCTTTTTCAGGTTTTAGCATTGAAGTAGCTGCATAGGATTATTGGAGATTTATCTTGGAGTTGAAGATGGAGTTTATTTCTTTTATGATTAGTAGTTTAGTTTAGTTTTTCATTCCTTCGCATTTATATTGAGACTCAGTTGATGGATTTGGTGGGCCACTCGATTCCACCTTTATTACGGTTTTTATTCAGATATTTCAGTATGGGTTCAGATTTATATTATTGGAGTTTATATTCAATTTGAGATTGGATTTATTTGGAGTTTATCATGGTGATGGATTTTATATTACATGAATGGTTATTATTTATGGGATCAATTTAATTGTTATTTTATGGAAGTAATTTTATGTCTCATATTTTTCACGTGCTAAGAACGATATTTAATTTAATTCTCACCCGGTATAATTTTGGTGGTAGCCGACGCCAGAATTACGCGAGGGTGTGATAGATGGTATCAGAGCATGATCTTAGGCCTCGTAGGTTATGAGTTCGTTTAGCCTCCTCGTTACCAATCTTTGATACCCTCTATTGATTCATAATCCTTAAGGTAGATGGTCTAGCATACGTGTTAGATGTGTTTCTTGAAGATATGGATTTTTGTGTTAAGGACGTTATAGGAATTGAAGTTAGAACTAGTAATTTAGATGGGAGGATACTTAGAAGTGATTATTGCGAGACGAGATATATTTCGGAGACTGTTAGTGAAGATGTTAAACATCAAAGTATCAATTTTGGTGATGTAAATTGATTTGAGGACTTTAGTATTGTGATGATTTTTTGAGAGATAGAATCGAGTAGTGATTCATGAGAGAGCGCGTGTATAAGTTCAGGTAGGATTGGGTGTATGGGTGATGTGACCACAAATGTGTCCAAAGTGCGTGCTTATATAGGCTCAAGTGCAAGCATGTCGCGTAAGTAATAACCCAGTAAATAGGGATCGTATGCACATGGAACTAGGATGAAATCTCGTAACGACGAAGGAATAGAAGACTAACCCTAAACTAATTCGCGAAAAGAAATTAAAAGATGATTAATTACGGAACTAAATTCTACTATCTAAATGCAAATGTAATTGAAATTATGAGCTATGCTACCTGCATAGAAATAAAGCTACTGCAATCAAGTAAATATGAATGAGGGAAAAGAAGGTTAGGTTACAATCCCCCAAACCCTAATAGATTTACTGGATAGAATACTAGCTTTTGAATTAGAGAGTTGATCAAACTCAGTCTTTAGTAATCCTGAGCATTACATAAATGAAGGTACTAGCCCACAACATACGTAACCAAAAGTAAGAATAAAGCGGTGCTTCATAGCTAGCACACGCATCGCATCCTTAAACAACTCGGTTACCTTGTGAAAACGAGGTTAAAAGGCCTACAACGGTTGTGATTGCTACACAACACGATTCGATCAACATTAATTAAAAAATTATTTTCTATACATGTAAACTACATCGGGTTGGGTTCATGCATCCCAAACCTTGGAAATTTTGCTAGATATAATTAAACTAAGTGTGAACACAAAACCTACTTTGCATGAATTCATAATTACTTGAAAAATTGGGAAGAAATTTTGAAAATAAAAATTACAACCTAAAATTTACTGACTAATCAAGCTAAACTATCCAACCAATTAAAAGAAGAAAATAAATAATAGTTGCAATGAAGAAATTCTAAAATTAAAGCTTAAAGCTTGAATAATTGTTGCAGAAATTGAAACCTAGTGTTCTTAGTTGCAAAAGTCATGTAAAAAATATCCAAAAAAGAACTCCCTAATATCTTGTATGTAATTAGAATAAGTATTCTACAAAAATTACAAGAGTTTGAGCCAACTAGGACTCTCAATGTGAAAACGAGAAATCAGAAAAATTGCAACCGAACCGGTCCGACGTGAACTTTCGGTTCGGTCCGGTGTGAGCCGAATCGGTTCATTTTCCTTTGAAATCGGATCGATTCGGCCCTTAATTTTATGCAGAGATTCTCAAGTTATTGGAGCGGTTCATTTTTGTCTTCATCCGGATTGGTTCGCTGGTGAATTTTATTCAAAGTCTGTATCTCCCCCGGATCGGTTTGTTTTTTTCAATGACCAGTTCGGTTCGGTTTTGGAATTCTTTCTTTTCTTCTTTTATCTTGATTTTCTCTCATCTTTGAAGTTACGTAACTTCTTATTCGAGACTCGGATTGGGACGTCGCTTCTTCCTACATTTTTTCAGACTCGAGATCTTTAATTTTCGTCCTTCATCTGAACTCCAGATGTAAGGTTACTATTTTACCCTCTGACTTTTCGGCCTTTCTTTCTTCCTTGATTTCTCGATTCTTGAGTTTCCTCTTCTTTTCACTTGTATAAAATACCTATAAAAAGTGCAACGAATACACGAAAGTTGAATCACCATATAGGAAAGTTCAGTAGCACATATATGAGATAAATCCACACAATTTACATTGCCCAGGGTGCTAAAATTCTCTAAATTATGGGGATGAATTTGGAAGAATTTATGCCTAATCAAACCCCCCTAACTTAGAACTTTGCGCGGCCTGAGCAATGTAAAAGAATTATAACTAGGATTAACTCTTGAAAAACATTTTATTGGGATATAATACCTATTTCACGGGCAAGCGATTGCATTTAGCGTATGCAACAAGACTTTAAATCCCTAGGTTACCCTAGTAAGATGAGTGGTGTCTCGTGAGGGTTTACAGTGAATATATACCCCCAAAATTCGGTTATGACTCAAAACATTTCAAAATATATAAAAACTGTATAATTCAAACTTTTCAAAAAATAATCACCATAGATTTATATGCTCCAGTCTCAATTTGTCACATGTATGTATGTGTGTGTGCGAAGCCAAAAATTTAACAGAAAATTTCCACCAATTGATCATTACGTTACTTTTTCGAAAATTCATTTTGATTCGAATGCTCACGGGATACTCTCACAAATGAATCACTCGTATTGTGTCCATTTCACCTGGTATGCGTGATATAAGGAGTAAACTCATTGGAACATGAGTTTACGCACACAAAATTGAAAGTCTATATTTATGGATGAAAAGATATATTCATCGGGTTACGGTTATGGGAGAACGGGAAACATCGCCTCTTCTACACACCAATCAATATCTCTTGTTATCTTTTCATGTTTTAGCACTCCACACTGTAATAAATTTCGAAATTTGGACTTGGGTAGGACTTTTTGGGGTTTATAAGGTATATTGGGCAACCTTGGGAAAGGTTACGAAATTCGGAATTGGAAAATGTTCTTATGTTGTCCGTTAGTGCTTTTTCAGGCTTCTGCTCATTTTCTATTTTATTTTAAATTTTTGTTGAGCATTTTTCTATTTTCCTTTTCTTTCCCCTTTTTATCGCACAAATTGGACTTAATTTCTGAATTTTACATTTTTCTCAATTCCGGGTTATGTGGGTTTTTCGGTTAGAAAACAAAAGGAAAATTTTCTTCGGCTCAAAATACCTAGCAAAAGGATAATTTTCCCAACTTTTTATGGATAATATTTTTTGGGGGAAACAAATGAGGGTCTAACTTTCTTTATCCGAATTACTAATCATATTACCATATGCATCTTGAGATTGATTGAATTTAGAGATATTTTAGCGCGCTTTTCGAGGCCACATCTCGCACATTTCTCGTAACGGATCAAAACAAGGGCATTGAGATCTTCAACGACTAATTAAAATGCGGAATTGAACGTTGAGCTAACCGTTAACTCAGATTGATTTAAAAAAAATTCAGAAAACTCAATAGGCTTGAAATCTCACCGTGTTGGTGAATCTCCACATTTATTCGTAAAGTCGTCAATTTTCGCTCAATTCCATCTTTGGTCAATTTCGGGTTTGTGCAATTGGATTTTTACAAATTACAGACTTCAAACAAAATTTTATTGATATTTTTGAAAAATTTAAATCCCAATTTTTATTTACTTTGAAGAAAAATATTTTTTGATTTTTGGAAATTTTTGAAATTGTCTAATATTTTTTGGCATTTTGAACTTTGTGAAAGTTGGAATCGCATGCGTACCCCCCCCCCCCCCCCCCCCCCAAAAAAAAAAAAAAAAAAAAAAAAAACTTAGACTTTTGCAAAATATGCAAAGGACGAAAAGCTAAATTAAAGAGAGAAAGCATAGAAATGGAACAAAGTGCAAAATGCAAGACAGAAATAAGCATGTATAAACCAAGACAAGATGGCAAACTAATTTCCATTAGAATTTCATCATACAAACATGTGGAAACAGGAAACGGGAAAATTACATAAACAACCTAAGCAAATCAAGCTATTGAGGTGGCAGATGAGAGGATCCGTGAGTATTCGGGTTGTATGAGTCATAAAAGTAATTCGGTGGAGGAACTCCCATTGTCATTCGATACATCTCCGCCTGGAGATGATGCATCATGCTCGTGTCGCGCTCGTACGCCCGTTGGTCTGAATCGTATCAATTTATGAACCCATTGAGTTATGATTTGAGCTCGGTGATGCGTCTATCGAAATCTGGTGCCGGTGGCTCAAAATATGAGTTGGCATCTTCATTATACTCCTCTTCTTCATCCTCGCCCATGAGAAAGTTGACTTCCAATCCTCTTCCTCCTCGGATTCACCCTAATCACCATCTTCTGCATCCATTTTATCATCATCGTCATCATCATCATCCGCCCTTAGTGTTCGGATGATCTCCCTTTGTCTCTCACTTTTGGTACGAGTGCCCTGCCCAAAAGGATTGGGAAGGCAAGGAAACCCTGTAGGAGGAGCGATGTCACGTTGGCTAGAATGGAAGTGATAAGCCGAGCATAAAGGATAGGGGTGGTACCCAAGGCCACAAAAAATATGTCTTTGTAAATGATATGGTCCAGGTGGATCGGGGTGGTGGGGTAAAAAAGATAATAAACAAGGGTCACCTAATGGGGGTGCATAGCGAAGTCATTTGAAGTCTAAAGGATATTGGCGCAAACTATTTAGAATGTGATGCATGCTTTGTCTCTCATCTAGACCACCAGAAATGTCTCGGTACGCCAAAACTCGTCGGGTGCGATGTGGGACATGATGTGGATTTGTCAAGGGAGTGAAATATTGGGATACGTGTATTTAGCTGGGCTCGGGATATCTTTTTTTGCTAATTTCTGGGTGAGAATTTCTAGAGAGAATGGAACGCGTGTGCCGTCAATATACGCTTCAAAAATGAAATCAGTGGTGCAGACAAGGGATCCATAGATCGCACAAACCTCGACTGACCACACCTCTTCGTGGGGCTCGTTGGAAAATGACACCAACCCCTCGGAAGGAAGAGGCTTGTGACGGAGGGGGGCAGCTCATTCCAGTACACTTGGCGCTCCATATATAGCTTTCGAGAGTGGCTGAAAAAGCGTTCACACCAAATTTGTTCTTGGTTAGAACCGTACGTGTCATTGTCATTGTCAATAACCTCCACGGCGTTATATTTTTTAGGTAAGGCTCGATTGGACATGTGGGAAAGAAGTGGGTTGAAGGTACAAACTGGAAGAGAGAATAAGAGAGGTGAGTGAGTGGAGTGGTGGTGAAATGGGGGAGGATGAATGTGTATTTATAGTTGTGGGTGGAGGTAAGGGTTGGCTTTTGGAGGGAAAGGTTTTGGAGGGAAGGGGTAGTGTATTTAGGAGGGAAAGAACGGATGGGGAAGAGGGAAAAAAAATAGGGAGGTAAAATGAGGGGATTGGGGAATGGGGGAGGTGAATCTCGGGAAGGAGCAGAAATACAGAAGCCGAATCGATCTGGGTGCCTAAGACTAGACTGGTCCGATCCTATCTTTTTTAATTTTTTCATAAAGTAATCGATTCGGACCCCCAGGGGCAGATCGGTTCGGACCTAAGAAATTTAATGATACCCTAACTTAAGAATGCACTCTTCTCTCTCAATTTTTGGATGTTCCCACAAACTTTCCTTCGCATGATCAACCTAGAACCCCTTAATGTTGCTTCGAAAACCTACAATCTCTCTCGATATGTGTGCTCCCGCTCCTATCCTAATGTGACTTATACCTACTGACTCTAACTATCCTAATCAACTCACATCTATTATACACAAGAATCACCCCATATGCGTCGGGGGTGCGACGACCTTCTCGTACTTCTCAATCAGTCCCCATAGATGGGGTCCAAAAACCAAATGGTGTCGGCTTATTCGACGCACGACTTAAAGTACGATTTGAGACGTTAACCATTCACCTTGAAAGTATTTCCCCATTTTGAATCTTCCAACTCTATGTCTCCGTGAGCGGATACTCCTCTAACCACAAATGAACTCATCCACCTTGAACGCAACTTTCCAAGAAACAAGTGTAGTCGAGCATTGTAGAGAAGAGCTTTTAGTCCCGGATGAAACTCCTTGCGTCGAATTATCTTATCATACGTGAGTTTCATTCGTTCAATGGAAATCTTAGCATTCTCATATGCGTCATTGAGCAGCTCTTCGAACTTGTTCAGTTAAAGCTTGCGAGATTCACAGGCTTTATCTAGATTGTAGTTCAACCTCTTGATGGGCTAATAGGATTTGTGCCCTAGCTCAACGAGGAGATGGAAAGGCTTTCCATAGACAAAACGAAATGGGGACATCCTGAGGGGGTTCTTGTAGGTGGTATGGTAAGCCCATAGTGCATCGTTCAATCGAAGTGACCAATCTTCCCGGGTAGGATCGACGGTCTTTTCAAGGATTATTTTGATCTCGCGATTTGCTAACTCGTCTTGCCCACTTATTTGGGGGTGATAAGTCGTTCCAACCTTATGAACGACCACATACTTTCTCATTAACTTTTCAAACAGCCTATTACAAAAATGTGTGCCGTTATCACATATGATCGCCTTCGGAGCACCAAAGCGAGAGAGTATGTGTTCTTTTAAGAACTTTATCGCCACTTTATTGTCATTCGTCTTTGTATATTGCCTCTACCCATTTGGGGACGTAGTTTACCGAAATGAGGATGTATATGTGGTCAAAGGAGGGAAGGAATGGGCCCATGAAGTCAATACCCCAGCAATCAAATAACTCAATGACGAGTATAAGGGTTAGTGACATCATGTCGCGGTGGGTAATACCTCCCATCCTTTGGCATCTATCATAAGACTTGCAATAAGCGTTCACTCCCCGAAGCATTATGGGCCAATGTAGATCTCTTTGGAAGATCTTAGCGGTCGTCTTATTCTTGGATAAATTGCCTTCACTAGCTTCTATATGATAAAATCGGATTACACTTTGAATTTCCTCATTTGAAACGCATCTTCGGATGAGCTGGTGCACGCAATATTTGAATAAGAATGGGTCGTCATAGAAAAACATGCGGGATAAAGTGATGAATTTTTTCTTCTCTTGTAGTGTCCATCCGGGAGGGATGGCTCCTGTGAAAAGATAATTAACAATGTTCGCAAACCAAGGTAGGGAAGAAGTAGCAAAGAGTTTCTCATCCAAAAATTACTCGTCTATAGGTATTGGATCACTAGGCACGCCAGACGAGATCCATGACAAATGGTTGGAAACAACGTTTTCTATCCATTTCTTATCTTTTATAGAGAGGTTGTACTCTTGTAGGAGAAGGATCCACCTTATGAGGCGCGGCTTCGCATCTTTCTTAGTAAGGAGATATTTAGGGGCCATGAGGTCGATAAAGCATGTGATGGTTGACCCAAAAAGGTATGAACGGAATATATCCAAAGAAAAAAATTTGCTAGAAACTCTTTCTCCGTGGTGGAGTAGTTAAGTTGTGGCCCAATCAAAGTTCGACTAGCGTAATATATGTCATGATCTTTTTTTTTCCTTTCTTCTCCCCAAAATATCCCCAATCGCATAATCACTAGCATCACACATAAGCTCGAACGGAAGGGACCAATTTGAAGCTTGCGTGATGGGGGCGAAAATTAGCATGTTTTTCAATTTATCAAAAGCCTCTTAGCATGCGTCATTCCACTCAAAGTGGGCATCTTTCATAAGCAGGTTACTCAAGGGTCTAGCGATGGTGCTAAAATCCTTGATAAACCTTCTATAAAATCCTGCATGGGCCAAGAAGGAGTGCACATCCTTTAGCGATTTAGGCGGGGGAAGCTCGGCTCTGACATATATTTTTTCTCGATCAACTTCTATGCCTTTAGATGAGACTATGTGGCCCAGAACTATGCCCTCGGTAACCATGAAGTGGCATTTTTCCGAATTGAGGACTAAGTTCTTCTCCACACACCGGGATTAAACTTTCCCAAGATTCGTTAAACATTGGTCAAAAGAGGGGCCAAAAGTGTTAAAATCATCCATGAAAGCCTCCAGTCCTCTCTCTACCATGTCGCTAAAGAGACTTATCATGCACCGTTAAAAGGTTACGGGTGCATTTCATAATCCAAAAGGCATACGTTTGTAGGCAAATGTGCTAAATAGACATGTAAAAGTCGTATTTTCTTGATCAAGTATGTCTACCTGAATTTGGTTATATCCAAAATAACCATCAAGGAAGCAATAGTAAGGGTGACCCTCTACGCGTTCAAGCATTTGGTTGGTGAAAGGCAATGGAAAATGGACTTTTCTCATTCTGACATTGAGTTTCCGGTAATCAATGCAAACCCATCACCCGGTGGTGGTGTGTTGGGGAATAAATTATCCCTTAGCGTTTTCGACCACCGTTATTCCCGACTTCTTTGGGAAGACTTGAATTAGGCTCACCCATTTGTTATCCGAGATAGGGAAAATAATCCCAGCATCTAATAACTTGATAATTTTTGCTGTAACAACTTCTTTCATGGTTGGGTTTAGTCTCCTTTGCATTTCCCTCGAGGGCTTCACGTCCTCCTCGAGGTAGATCTTGTGGGTACAAATCAGGGGACTTATACCCTTCAAATCCGCTATCGATCAACCAAAAGCACCTCTGTGCTTCCTCAAAATTTCCAGTATCTTACCCTCTTTCTCTTTATCTAGGTTAGAGGACACAACAATAGGAAATGTCTTATCCTCTCCTAAAAAAGCATATTTCACATTAGAGGGCAGTTTCTTCAACTCGAGGGTAGGAAATTTCTCTTTGGAGGGGATCAAACATGACTCCCTCGGGGGTAGATCCTCAAATCTAGCAACCCAATTAACATCTCGTAACTCCTCTAACGATGCTACCCATCTAATATTTCTTTTAACCCCTCGACCTCTTGCTCAAACTCAGTGTATGGACTCTCACTCTCATTACGTCTCACTACGCATGCTTCTAACGCGTCCCCATCCATGGTTCTCTTGATGTGATCTTATATTACCTCCACTATGAGGTTGACCGTATGGATTTCATCTCGTCACCCACTTCGTTAGCAACATTGAAGATGTTCGTCCTGAGGGTCATGTTCCCAAAAGTGAGCTGCATTTGCCCATTTCGTGTATTGATTAAGGCATTAGCCGTAGCTAACAATGGATGGCCTAGAATGATGGGAACATGATTGCTATAATGGATGGAGGGCTTCATTTCCCAAATGACAAAGTCTATCCTGAAGTAGAAAGTGTCCACTTAGACTATCACATCCTCAATAATACCTCAAGGCACCTTCATTGTGCGATCCGCTAATTGGAGAGTGATTCATGTGGGTTTAAGGTCACCCAACTTAAGTTTCCTATAAATGGAATAGGGAAGGATATTAACACTCGCGCCTAAGTCCAACAAGGCTTTCTCAATTCAATGCTCTCCAATAACACATGAGATTGTGGGTGCACCCGGATCTTTAAACTTGGGTGCAAGGTCGTTAAGTAGAATGGAGCTCACATTATGTGCTAGGGAGAAATTATTCTTCACCTTTAGTTGTATTTTCACAGTCAAAAGATATTTAATGACCTTGTCATAGGGGGTATTTGATGGATGGCATCCAGGAATGGAAAATTCAGCTTAACTTGCTTAAGAACATCTAGCACATAGGCACGGGAGGCTCACTTTTGAGGCGGGGCCAAATGTTGAGAGAACGGAGTGGCGGTGGGCGGTTTCACAACAACTTGGGGCTCGCTAATATCTTCCTCGTTACTCTCATTCAAGGGGACATCTTCGGCCTCTTTCGTGCCGGGCGAAACCTCCTAGTCTTTTGGATTCTCATGTGGGGGAGGTGATAAATCAATGACTCACCGACTATGTAGAGTGGTGACATTTGGCATTGCTCTTGCTGATCAGAAGATGTAGAGATAACATTGGCTTGACCTTGAGGAGGTCTTTGGACTTGGGACGGAAACTTTCCTTTCTCTTGGACACTTAACGATGATTGTAACTTAGACATGCTCATCTGCATTTCAGTGAACATGCGCTCAAACTTGGCATTAATTGTGTTTTGAGATTGGATGAACTGGGTTTGACTGTCATCAAGAATCCTTCGTGATGGTGTAATGTATGGGCCTAGAGGAGGAGCTTGCATGTGTGACTGCATAGGTGGAACTTGTTGAAATTGAGGATTGGGTGGAGGTCGGGAAACATGTGAATTTGGATTCAACACATCTTGTAGTTGCCCGTAGCTAAAACAGGGATAGTTTCTCCACGAAGGGTTATTTGCGTTCCCGTGAGGGGATTTAAATTTTCCTTACTTTGTAAGAGGGTATCGTCGGACATTCCTTTCTTGAATGGCACACCCCACAAATGGCGTACACCTTTTATTTCACTACATGTTTGGATCTGGTAGTTTATCTTAGTCGTACCTCGAGCATGTCCCTCATATTTTTCTCAAATTGATCATGTCGACGGTGTATCAAGGTATCATGATTCAATTGGTATAGAATGGACATAGCAGTAGTGATAAACACTTATTGAGGTCGATTTTGGGCATTAGGATTGGATGTGTCCCATGCTTGAGTAGTCTCGGCGACATACTTAAGATAAGCCTCAACGTCACTCGCATCTAATTCCCAAAATGGTCTTTCACACATTGTTTGAACAAGTTGTTTAGACTCTATAGTAAGCTCGTAGTGGAAAAAAGAGATAAGGTGATGTTTCTCAAATCCATGATGAGGGAAAGTGTTTACCAACTCTTATAATCGTTACTAACACTTGTCAAATGACTCGTGATCTTATTGTTGAAAATTTTGAATTTGAGCCATGACGGAGTTGGTTTTATGTTGTGGAAAGAACTTCGAAAGAATCTTAGATTGCATATCCTTCCATGATATGATAGATTTCGGTGGTAAAGACCAAAGCCAGGCCATAGTTTTATCCTTTAAGTAAAAAGGATAAATCTTTAGGCGAACGATATCATGTGTGCAAGCTTGACCACTAAAGGTTTTGCACACCTCTTCTAACTCTCAGATATGGAGATATGGTTTCTCTGAATCCATGTCATGAAATGTTGGAAGAATTTTTATCATCCCATTATGGAAGTGGAAATGTCCTGCATTGTATAGAAGTAGAATTCATCCAGGTGTGACAGTTCACTCAGGAAATAATAATTCCTTCATAGGATGATACTGTAGGTTTCCCTCACTTGTACCGAAACTACCGATATCGAACATTGCTCTCTCTCCAATGGACTCAGAATCCTCACTCGGTGTTTTGAAAGTATGACTCAGCGTGAGACTTGTGATGGAGTTTGGAGGTGTAGGAGGTGGAATCTAGAATTGTGGAACGCGAGGTGTATAGGGCCTATCAATATTATACTCAACGATGGGATTTTCGTGGATTCTTATTGGAGTATTTTGAAGAGTTTGTTCTGGATTTTTCATGAAAGGGATTTTGAGATATGGTTTCTTTTTGGATTTTGTTTTTTTTTTGAATATTTATGGATTTTTTTTTGGCTTTTTAATTTTTGTGGAATCAAATTTGGGATTGAATCTACTAACCTAAAGTCTACCTAATTCCCCGGCAACGGCGCCAAAAACATGACGCGACCACAAATGTGTCTAAAGTGCGCGCTTATATAGGCTTAAGTGCAAGCCTATCGCGTAAGTAATAACCCAGTAACTCGGTATTGTATCCACAGGGAACTAGGACGAAATCTTGTAACGACGAAGGAATAGAAGACTAACCCTAAACTGATTCGCGAAAAGAAATTAAAAGATGATCAATTGTGGAACCAAATTCTACTATCTAAATGAAATTGAAATTACAAACTGCGCTACGTGCACAGAATAAAGCTACTACAATTAAGTAAATATGAATGAGCGAAAAGCAGGTTAGGTTACAGTCCCCCAAACCCTAGTAGATTTACCAGATAGAATACTATCTTTTGAATTAGAGAGTTGATCAAACCCACTCTTTAGCAATCCTAAGCATTGCATATATGAAGGTACTATCCCACATCATACGTAATCAAAGGTAAGAATAAAGCGATGTTCTATAGCTAGCATGCACATCACATCCTTAAACACCTCGGTTACCTAGGGAAAATGATGTTAAACTGCCTACAACGGTTGTGATTGCTACACAACACAATTCCATCAATATTGAATTCAAAGCCTATTTTCTATACATGTAAACTACGTCGGGTCGGGTTCATGCATCCCCACCCTTGGAAATTTAGCTCGACATAATTAAACTAAGTGTGAACACAAAACCTATTGTGCATGAATTCATAACTACTTAAAAATTGGGAAGAAATTTTGTAAATAACAATTGAAACCTAAAATTTAATGACTAATCAAGCTAAACTATCAAAGCAATTAAAAGCAGGAAATAAATAATACTTGTAATGAAGAAATTTTGGAATTAAAGCTTGAATAATTGTTGCAGAAATTGAAACCTAGGGTTCTTAGTTGCAAAATCCCTCTAACAAATATCCAAAAAAGATCTCTCTAATATCTTGTATGTAATTAGAAAAAGTATCCTACGAAAATAAAAGAGTATGAGCTAAGTTGGACTCTCAATTTGAAAACGAAAAATCAAAAAAATTGCAACTGAACCAGTCCGGCATGATCTTTCGGTTCAATCAGGTATAAGCCGGATCGGTTCATTTTCCTTTGAAATCAGATCATTCGGCCCGTAATTTTATGCACAGATTCTCAAGGCATCGGAGCAGTTCATTTTTATCTTTATCCGGATCGGTTCGATGGTGAATTTTATTCAGAGTCTGGATCTCCTCCGGATCGGTTTTTTTTTGCAACGACCAGTCCGGTCGGTTTTGGAATTCTTTCTTTTCTTATTGTTCCTTGATTTTATTTCATCTTTGAAGTTTCTTAACTTCTGATAACGGACTTCGATTGGGATTTCGTTTCTTCCTACATGCTTGCACACTCGAGGTCTTCAATTTTCATTTTGATCCTTCATCCGAACTCCAAATGTAAAGTTACTATTTTACCTTCCGACTTTTTTTCCTTTCTTTCTTCCTTGATTTCTCGATTCTTGAGTTTCCTCTTCTTTTCACTTGTATAAAATACCTATAAAAAGCACAAAGAATACACGAAACTCGAAACACTATATAGAAAAGGTTAGTAGCACATATATGAGATAAATCCACACAATTTACATCGCCCAAGGTGCTAAAAGTATCTCAATTAAGGGGATAAATTTGGAAGAATTTATGCCTAATCAATGGGCGCCTAATCGTGGTTTCTATCGATAGGCATATGTGAGCTTTATTTTTATTTTGTGCATTTACACTTCGTCGAATTTTGAGGAAGACATTATTGTGCTAGTGGGGGAAGTATGTAATGTGACACCCCACCTAATTAAATACCGGGCGATCACTCTTTTATTAAATTAATATCAAGGTGAACAGTTGGATTATTCTTAGCATCACCGTCGTAAAAATAATTTTTTTCAATTTAAACACCCTAAATAATTAAGCTAAGTGTCAAAACCATTTTAGACATTACTTTCTAAATTTTATTTAATAAACCAACATTTAAAACTTCGCATAATTCACAATTTAATAGTCACACCACAACTAACCTGGAACATACAACCCAAATAATCAAACATTCAACAAATTGAATCCAACACTTAATACTTAAATGAAAACATCCTGATAATAATAAATCCCAACGAGAAAAATACTGGAAAAATAAATGAATCACAAAGTCTGCTAAATAACTGAATAATGGAAATGGGCAACACATGCCCAACTGAATAAATATTCTAGGAGTGGAATCAAGAAATGAGGTCGTCTATGCAAGAGGCCTGCAACTCCCACCTAAGCTGCAACGCGTTTCTTCCAAAGGATCCTATGGAAAACGCCCCTATGGCTAGGCACCTGTAATATATATATATATATATATATATATATACACACAAGAGAGAAAGGAAAAAAATAGAAACGGGTCAGGGCCCAATAGTGAAAATATTTTAAAATTCGTTTAGCAAGTATTTAAATTGTTTACAGGCCAATGCAACAACATATCAGTGCGACACTCCCTTGAGAAATTCTCACCTCTCTTCTAATGTGCACACCTACCGCACTAACCTTCCCAACGGTTTAACTTATCTTATCTTAGGTTACTCGTAAGATTTAAACTGAACAATTCAACTGTTTAAGAGGGTAATTTCATTTCACAACAAAGTTCTCATTTAAACCTTAATCGCTAATAAAGTTTCTCCGTAGCCTGTTATACTTTTAAAACACATTTTTCTCAATTGTAATAATTATACATTTCTTACTTACTATAAACACAGTAGGTAGTTCCCAAATTCCAGAATTTAATATATATATTAAATACTCATATAATATATATATTCTAACGGCACCCCACATAATAATTATGGTGCGAGCATACTCTGCTATCCAATCCCCGTATCACTCATACTAAGGGAAATAAAAGTTCGGAAAACTCTCGAACTGTATTGAAAAAAACAAAAACAATATTGAGGCGAAGCATAGTTTCCAAGTCCAAGAGGTCAGTACATACCCTCACGTCTCTTAGGACCGTCCGACTATCGATTCGATAGCCCGTACCTAGGATTTCAACCTTCTAGGGTACGAGTCAATATCCCCCGTGAAGTCCCATTCGAGATAAGACTGTCCCAGCGCAGTAACCTCAAGGATAGCAAGTAGCGTGGGCATGATTTTCACACGTATATAGTATATGCATAAACACAGTCATATAAATATACTACTATTACCATATCTCTTTAGGTACTTTTCATCACCCATAATATAATATTTATCATTATTTCTCAATCTTTAGTTATCACGTATAAGGGTTTGTCTCTTACTTTAATTGAGGGATTAATACAACTTACTACGTAACACTTATGGACTCTATTCTCCCAAGTATAGAATTCAGTAGGTACTCATCTAATTTCCAACGTAACTATCTTACGCGTCTCTCCCTTTAATACATTAATCCATCGTCCCTTATATGTAAATATCCCAAAAATTTACATCTCGTCTTATATTAAAGGTCTCATAATTATTAATAAATCCTACTGATCTCCTTTACCTTCCAAAATATTTTAATAGGGATGTCCAAATATTTTTACTCATTTAATTTGAATTTAACTATTTACAAAGGGGAAATATGAGCCTGCCAAAAGGGGTCGATCGATCGATGGTAGGAGCTCGATCGATCGATGCGTCGATCGATCGATGCGTCGATCGATCGATGCGTCGATCGATCGACACTCCTGGTTCGATCGATCAAACATGTATGGCGAATTCTGCAGATTACAGTTATGAGTTTCATAATCCAACCTCAATCAAATCCAGATTTTTCACACCCAAACTCCCAAAAAATCGTACTACAAACAGTATAAACCCATATTATACATCTTCTACGTAAAGCATGCGCATTTTCATCATTAACCATGGATTAATAGGTCAAAACTCATATAAATCTCAAGAACCCTTGAATTTCTTTAACTTGGTTCTAATTAGTCTTTTTCCAGAATTTCTACTTCTAATTCATTATAAATCCATGATTAAACCTCTACATATAAAAATGGATTTCCAGATTTCAATTTATATCATTATTACATGCAATTTCCTATCTCCAACATGGGTTTTCTTCCATGAAACTCATCCTAATCAACCCTAGACTAACATGAGTGATGCATTAACAAAAATAAGCAAGATAAACACTTGCCTGGAAATTTCAGAGTTCTGATTGTGGACGAATTTGGTCTGGTTGCGTTCCCCGTCGCACGATCTACGCGTTGGTGGTGGTGGCGGTGCAACCGGATGAATTTTCGGCCTAGAACACCTTGATAAACTCTATCCTTCCCTCTCCTATGGTCATCACTTGTCTTTGGTTGTGTTAATCCTTGAAGACAACCTTAGACATATGATATAACCCTTGAAAATTCGTGGGTTTAATTGCCCAAAATGTCCAAAATGCCCTCCTGGGGGCGCTAAATAAGCCTAAAAACGCCTCGAGACCCAAACTAAACCCCCGGGTACACTTTTCTGACTATCTCGACCCTTACGGACACTTTGGCGCACTCAAAACGACCATACAAGCGACTTATAATTTATTCACTTTTATAAATCAATATTTAGTCCCGACGCGACACGGGCGCGTCCCGACTCAAATTTCCAAAATTGTCATTTTATTCACTCTTGACATTTAATAGAACCAATATTATATAACTTTACTCATTAGTAATATTCAATAAGTTTCCAATGATTACTAACTCTCGTCACGTTAGTAATTAAAAATAATTAATTTCCGAATTTATATTAAATTAATAACTCACATTTAATTTTATAAATCCCCAAATTTATAGAGCATAAAAATACGGGGTATTACATAATTCCCCCATAATAACTGAATTTCGTCCTGAAATTCTGAAATTAAGGCATACCTGGTAAGAATAAATCTGGATACCTGTCGCGCATATCAGCCTCGCGCTCCCAGGTGGATTCCTCCACATTATGATGCTCCCACTGGACACGTCCGAGTGGAACTACCTTCGACCTCAATCTCCTCTCGTTATGGTCTAGGATAGCCACTGGTCTCTCCTCGTAAGATCTATCTGGCTGTAAGTCTAATTCATCTATCGCGATGTGGGTGTGAGCCATGTCATCCCGAAGGTATCGTCTCAATGACGAAATGTGGAATACATCGTGAATGCGATGTAAATGCTCTGGCAATCCCAATCTGTATGCTACCGGCTCGATCCTCTCGATAATGGGAAATGGTCCCACGTACCTCGGGGATAATTTCCCTTTCTTTTCGAACCTCATCACGCCTCTCATAAGAGATACACGTAGTAATACTTGGTCTCCCACGTGGAACTCTCGGAAGAACCGTTTCGCATCGGCGTAGCTTTTCTGCCTGTCCTGGGCTACTCGAATGCAACTCCTGATCATCTCAATCCTCGCAGAGGTTTCCTGAATCATCTCTGGCCCGAGTAACTTGTTATCCCCCACCTCTAGCCAATAATTTGGGGAACGACAAGGTCTGCCATATAAAGCCTCGAATGGAGCCATGCCAATCGTGAACTGATAAAAGTTATTATAAGCGAACTCTACCAGTGGAAGATATGGCTCCCAACCTCCTCCAAAATCAAGGACACACATGCGTAGCATATTCTCCAGCATCTAATTAGTACGCTCTGTTTGCCCATTTTCTATGGGTGATAAGATGAACTTAACCTCAACTCTGTAACCATAGCCTCCTGAAAGCTCTCCCAGAAACACGACACGAAAATATTGTCTCTATCTGACATAATATTCAGGGGCACCCTATGTAATCAGACAATCTCAGCAATGAACAACTGAGCATACTGACCCGTGGTATAATCTGTCTGCACCGGAAGAAAATGAGCCACCTTGGTCAAATGGTCTACAATCACCCAGATAGAGTCGTGGCCCCGCTGTGATGTAAGTAACCCTGCAATAAAGTCCATGGAAATACTATCCCACTTCCACGCGGGTATTTCCAATGGCTGAAGCAACCCTGACGGTCTCTGATGGTCCACCTTTACTAGTTGGCAGGTAGCACACTTGGACATGAATTCAGCGATGTCCTTCTTCATCCCACTCCACCAGTATTACCGCCTCATATCATGGTACATCTTATCTCCTCCAGGATGTACCACAAATCGGGACCCGTGAGACTGGGTCATTACTGCATGATGTAATTTTGATCCTTCTGGGACCACCAATCTCCCATTAAACCTCAAACCCCCATTAGAACTAATAGAATAGGACCCAACACCCTCAGCTAAAAGTTGTACAACCTGCTCCTGGCAAAACGGGTCTACGGTTTGTGCCTGTATCACCATCGTAACAATCTCAAGTGTCACTATCATGACAGATACGAAAGAACGGGCTACTGCGTCCTGGTGACCCAACTCTTTCCATTTTGCTTTCTAGATGTCCGCTACATCGTCTACTAGTCTACGGCTCAACGCATCAGCAACTACGTTGGCCTTCCCCGGATGGTATTTATGTCAAACTGATAGTCCTTCACAAACTCTAACCATCTACTCTGATTCATATTCAGCTCTCGCTGAGTGAACAGGTATTGTAGTGACTTGTAGTCCGTGAATAGGCGGAACTTCTCCCCCAATAAGTTGTGCCTCCATAACCTTAATGCAAAAATGACCGCTGCTAACTCTAGGTCGTGGGTGGGGTAATTCTTCTCGTGCAGCTTAATCTTGCGGGAAGCAAAAGCTATAGCCCTCTCCTCCTGCTGAAGTACTCCCCCAAGTCACCGTAAAGAGGCATTGGTGTAAACCAGATATTCCACGCCTAGTTTAGGTAAAGTAAGGACCGGTGTTGAAGTAAGATTGTCCTTCAGCTCGTCGAAAGACAACTTACAAGCATCATCCCAAACATATGGTATCCCTTTGCGAGTCAGGTTTGTCAATGGACCCGCTATGTTGGAGAACCCCTGGATGAATTTCCGGTGATAACCGGCTAATCCCAAGAAACTATGTACTTCTGTCGGTGTCATGAGCTGTCCCCACTCCCTCACCGCTGACACTTTACTCGGGTCAACTGTTATCCCTTGTTCAGAAACAACATGTCCCAAGAACTGTACTTCACATAACCAAAACTCGCATTTCTCGTACTTAGCATACAGTTGCTGCTCTTGAAGAGTCTGAAGAACCTGCCTCAAGTGCTCGGCATGCTCCTCCTCGGAGTGTGAATATATTAGAATGTCATTTATGAAAACAATGACGAACTGATCCAAGAACTCTCTGAACACTCGGTTCATCAAGTCTATGAATACGGCTGGAGCATTTGTGAGTCCGAATGGCATCACTCTGAACTCATAGGACCCATATCTCATCAAGAAAGCAGTCTTTGAAACATCATGCTCCCTAATACTTAGTTGATGGTACCCCGACCTCAGATCTATCTTCGAAAAGAAAGTTTCTCCCCTCAGCTGGTCGAATAGATTATCAATTCGAGGCAACAGATACTTGTTTCGTATCGTGACCTTGTTTAACTCCCGGTAGTCCACACATAGCCTCAGTGAACCATCTCTCTTCTTCACAAACAAGACTAGAGCGCCCCAAGGTGAGGTACTCCTGCAAATGAAGCCCTGACCTAACAGCTGCTCTATCTGATCTCGTAACTCTCACATCTCTGACGGAGTCATACGGTATGGAGGGCGTGCTATAGGTCTAGTATCCGGTAATAAATCTATGACAAAGTCTATCTCTCGACTTGGGGTAGGCCTGGTATCTCTTGAAATACATCGGAATACTCACGTACAACTAGGATCGAGTCTAAGGGAATCACAACCTCCTTATAGGTATCCTCCTCTATGTAATACAAATGAGCGGTCGAGCCTCCCACTGGGTGAGGCATCACCACTACAAACATCTCTTGCCCCAGAATGGCAAAAACAATACTCCCACCAAAATAAGCTATCATGGCTCTGTAAGCTATGAGCCAATCCATACCGATAATAACATCGTGCTCATGCCTATTTAAGACTAACATGTATGCTGGTAGTACCAAGCTACCAATATCTACCCCCACACCCCGACATATAAAGAAAATTAACGATCCATTTCCCAATGGTGAATCTACACACGTCACAGTGCTCTCTACTGTGGCTAATAACCCTAAGGCCTTCGCAAAAATGGGTAGCTATAAAACAGTGCGTCGCCCTAGTATAAAAAAAAACCTGACTTATAGTACCCAATATAAGGAACGTACCTCATATCTCGATTGGGGCCTGAGGTATTGCTATCTGGTGGACGTTATATACACGTCCATACTGCAATTGCCTCTGTTGAACTGAGGCTGCTGGAATAGCTGGTGGGGCTGAATTCTGTGGTTTATTACTGGCGCTCTTCTGACATGGGGCCCCATTCCTCTCTGGACAGTCCTGATGCCTATGTCCATTCTTGCCACATTGGAAGCACTTCCCTCGAAACTGTCTCACTTCACTATGTTGTTGACTAGTCTCTCTTTTTCCTTGGTCTTGCGGGCCTGGATAAGAAATTTGCGGAAAAGCGATGTCAGGTTGTGGACAATCCCTCCACTTGTGATTCAGTTGTACACATTTATAGTAGGGTTCCAAAATTCCTTGTTGATCGGGTTGAAGTTTCTCCCTAGTCTGATTCGAACAAGATTGACGTTTATGACCATTCCGTCCACATTTGAAACACCTCTTTGTGACTTTATTTTGACCCCAACCTTCTTGGCCCTGACACTTTTGGCCCTTTACATAAATTTTGTCACCTCTGGAATTGTCTTTGTCTTGATTGGTTTGTTGCCAAAATTTTGGTCCCTTCGCACAATTGTCAACTTTAGTCATATGAATTTGATCAACCTCTCTAGGTCTTTTGCCTCCTCTAAGCTGCATGCTGCGTTCGTGGTACTATAAGACTGCAGTGGTGAATGCTTGTGCCACAATGCCTGTAAATTCGGCGATTGGTACCCTTTTCGGAGACACCTGAGGTGTGAATTGTCCTTGTTCATTAACTTCCCCATTGGCCTTAGCTCGTTCGTCCTGACAAGCCATCTGAAAATAAAAAATTTAACCTGAATAAGTTCAACAATCACATCGACAAATCGCAGAAGTACGAATTTCCAACGCATAAAGATGAATTCAACATTCATAATGTTAGGGCTCTAAATCAAAGACGCTAAGCTCGAAATGAGATAAGCCGTACAGATCCTAAGGACACTAGAACTTGATGCTCTGGTACCACCTGTGACACCCCGCCTAATTAAATACCGGGCGATCACTCCTTTATTAAATTAATATCAAGGTGAACAGTTGGATCATTCTTAGCATCACTGTCGTAAAAATATTTTTTTTCAATTTAAACACCCTAAATAATTAAGCTAAGTATCAAAACCATTTTAGGCATTACTTTCCAAATTTTATTTAATAAACCAACATTTAAAACTTTGCATAATTCACAATTTAATAGTCACACCACAACTAACTGGGAACATACAATCCAAATAATCAAACATTTAACGAATTGAATCCAACACTTAATACTTAAATGAAAACATCCTGACAATAATAAATCCCAACGAGCAAAATACTGGAAAAATAAATGAATCACAAAGTCTGCTAAATGACTAAATAATGGAAACGGGTGACACATGCCCAGCTGAATAAATATGCTAGGAGTGGAATCAAGAAGCGAGGTCGTCTATGCAAAAGGTCTGCAACTCCCACCTAAGCTGCAGCGCGTTTCTGTCAAAGGATCCTATGCAAGACGCCCCTGTGGCTGGGCACCTGTAATATATACATATATATACAAGAGAGAAAAGAAAAAAATAAAATGGGTCAGGGCCCGATAGTGAAAATGTTTTACAATTCATTTAGCAAGTATTTAAAATGTTTACAGGCCAATGTAAAAAAATATTACTGCGACACTCCCTTGAGAAATTCTCACCTCTCTTCTAATGTGCATACCGATCGCACTAACCTTCCCAACTGTTTAACTTATCTTAGGTTACTCGTAAGATTTAAACTGAACAATTCAACTATTTAAGAGGGTAATTTCAATTGACAACAAAGTTCTCATTTAAACCTTAATCGCTAATAAAGTTTCTCCGTAGCCTGTTATACTTTTAAAACATATTTTTCTCAATTGTAATAATTATACATTTTTTACTTACTATAAACACAATAGGTAGTTCCCAAATTCCAGAATTTAATATATATATTAAATACTCATATAATATATATATTCTAACGGCACCCCACATAATAATTAGGGTGCGAGCATACTCTGCTATCCAATCCCCGTATCACTCGTACAAAGGGAAATACAAGTTCGGAATCACTCTCGAACTGTATTGAACAAAACAAAAACAATATTGAGGCGAAGCATAGTTTCCCAGTCCAAGAGGTCAGTACATACCCTCACGTCTTTTAGGACCGTCCGACTATCGATTCGATAGCCTGTACCTAGGATTTCTATCCTCTAGGGTACGAGTCAATATCCCCCATGAAGTCCCATTTGAGATAAGATTGTCCCAGCACGATAACCTCAAGGATAACAAGTAGCGTGGGCATGATTTTCACACGTATATAGTATATGCATAAACACAGTCATATAAATATACTACTATTACCATATCTCTTTAGGTACTTTTCATCACCCATAATATAATATTTATCATTATTTCTCAATCTTTAGTTATCACGTATAAGGGTTCGTATCTTACTTTAATTGGGGGATTAATCCAACTTACTACGTAACACTCATGGACTCTATCCTCCCAAGTATAGAATTCAGTAGGTACTCATCTAATTTCCAACGTAACTATCTTACGCGTATCTCCGTTTAATACATTAATCCATAGTCCCTTATATGTAAATATCCCAAAAATTTACATCTCGTCTTATATTAAAGGTCTCATAATTGTTAATAAATCCTACTGATCTCCTTTACCTTCCAAAATATTTTAATAGGGATGTCCAAATATTTTTAATCATTTAATTTGAATTTGACTATTTACAAAGGGGAAATATGAGTCTGCCAGAAGGGGTCGATCGATCGATGGCAGGAGCTCGATCGATCGATGCGTCGATCGATTGACACTCCTGGTTCGATCGATCGATCAAAGAGGTATGGCGAATTCTGCAGATTACAGTTACGGGTTTCATAATCCAACCTCAATCAAATCCATATTTTTCACTCCCAAACTCCCAAAAATTCGTACTACAAACAGTATAAACCCATATTATACATCTTCTACGTAAAGCATACGAATTTTCATCATTAACCATGGATTAATTGGCCAAAACTCATAAAAATCTCAAGAACCCTAGAATTTCTTTAACTTGGTTCTAATCAGTCTTTTTCCAGAATTTATACTTCTAATTCATTATAAATCCGTGATTAAACCTCTACATATAAAAAGGGATTTCCAGATTTCCATTTATATCATTACTACATGCAATTTCCTATCTCCAACATGGGTTTTCTTCCATGAAACTCATCCTAATCAGCCCTAGACTAACATGAGTAATGCATTAACGAAAATAAGCAAGATAAACACTTGCTGGAAATTTCAGAGTTCTGATTGTGGACGAATTTGGTGTGGTTGCATTCCCCGTCGCGCGATCTACGCGTTGGTGGTGGAGGCGGTGCAACCGAATGAATCTTCGGCCTAGAACACCTTGGTAAACTCTCTCCTTCCCTCTCCTATGGCCATCACTTATCTTTGGTTGTGTTAACCCTAGAAGACAACCTTAGACATCTGATATAACCCTTGAAAATTCGTGGTTTTAATTGCCCAAAATTACAAATTGTCCAAAATGCACTCCCGGGGCACTAAATAAGCCTAAAAGCTCCCCGAGACCCAAACTAAACCCCCGGGTACACTTTTCTAACTATCTCGACCCTTACGGACAGCTTGGCACACTCAAAATGACCATACGATCGACTTATAATTTATTCACTTTTATAAATCAATATTTAGTCCCGACGCGACACAGGCGCGTCCCGACGCAAATTTCCAAAATTGTTATTTTATTCACTCTTGACTTTTAATAGAACCAATATTATATAACTTTACTCATTAGTAATATTCAACAAGTTTCCAATGATTAATAACTCTCATCACATTAAAAATTAAAAATAATTAATTTTCAAATTTATATTAAATTAATAACTCACATTTAATTTAATAAATTCCCAAATTTATAGAGCATAAAATACGGGGTATTACATGTAACACCCCGTAAATTTCAAAGGTACCATTTAAACCAATTCAAAATTTTGGGTAAAATAAAATTTTGGAATTTATTAATTTTAGTAATTTAAAATGTTGAGTTTTAATATTGAAAAGTAGGATTCTAATTGAAATTAAAATAGGAATTTAAATTGGAAAAAAAGGTCCTCACTAATGAGCAAAAAAAATTTATTTTAAATAGAATCCTATTTGCATTAGAACTCCTAATCATTATAAATTAAAACTAATCCGTGGTCGGGTTCTTCAAAACGCTTTTTCCACAACTCTTCCTCGAGAAGACCTCTCCAAAACATTTCCCTTTCATATAGAAACCTATGTCCCAATTTTCTTCAAGGTTTCAACTCAATATTTGTTAAGATTAGCAGGGTTTTATCAAGACCCGTCAAGAACGGATCTTTATTTACTTTTTGAGAAAAATACATGTTTGAAATCAGAATTCTTAATAAACTTTTATTCAGGCATGGGTACTTTATTCTCTTCCTTTAGTATTATGCGTTTTAAGTGTCGCCTAAATATTTAATAACATGTTTTCTAAAAATAAATTAGCAACTTAATTAGAAAAAGTGAAAACTAAATTTGTCACTGTTTTGATGAAATTTTTTAATATTGAATAAGATTTAAAACCCTCGGGTTCCTAGGAGAGAGTAGTGGGGTTTGGTTGTTTTGGGTGTAGAATAGCTTGTAGAATTTTATGGAGTTTATTTTAATGAAATTGGGACGTGTACACATGAAAATTATGTAGTTAATAAAAGTGGGCAATTTGGGCGTGTTTCATAACTTTGCACGTTGATTAATCTATAATGATTAAATGTAAGTAATTGCGTAGAGAACGACAACAATATTATTAATTAAATTAAATTGTGCCATCACGAATAAATTTGTGATATTGTTTAAACGTGTCATTGAATTATGTGATTGATTGATATTGATATTTATCATCGTGGGTATGACGGGACTTTGGTAGTATGCTCTCACCTATATTTTAGGATGCTTTCTATGTATGAGACTAGTAGGTAGGCCTTCGTTGCGATTCACACTTTCTTGGAATGGGACTAGTTCGTGTAGATTTTTACGAATGGGAAATTCCGGGGAGGGGCTGATTTTTATGTCGTGTCGTCGGTTCGCTAGCTTAGGCATACGACTAGGAAGATATTTTTTTATATAAATGCATCCTACAATTAAGGTATAACGTATTTATTCGTTGGGGGACACTTAGGTATGGGACTAAAGGTGTTTTTGAGGATCTCACATCGATAATAAGGGTGGGGTAAATAAATAATTGAAGAGGAGAAAAATGAAAAATTGAGAATTAATACCTAAGATAATAAAAAGGGTATTAAAATATATTGGCGTCATTAATAACGTGTAGGATCGATAATTTAAACCGGTTGGCAAGGTATTGCGACGTGTGGGTGTTACATCTGAATAACGTGTAGGACTGACAGTTTAAATGGGTTGGTTGGCTATGAAGACGTGTCGTGTGTGGAACCTCATACATAACATGCAGGGTCGACAGTTTAAATGGACAGACTGGCTATGGCGAAGGGAATGTGTGTGGTGTAAAACATGGGGAGTACCGCAAGCAAGCAAATAAAATAAGATAAAGATTTAAGTGGGAGTCCCAAAACGTTGTGTTTATAACGTTGAAAAATTCATAATTGGATTAATTTAAATTAAGTTAGATAAGTGGATAATTAGACTTAGATGTTGAGATGGCGTAGATGAGTATTCTAGCAAATGTTGTTTAATTACTCGCATCGTTATTAATTATCTTGTTTAAATTAAAATACTCTATTGTGATATTTATTATGTATAATGCCACTATCTAGGTTCACGGATCCTATTTGAGGGGAGTAATGTGTATTCATGCTTGGAGCTCTGACCCGTGCATTGACTAACTTTTTTCAGGTTTTAGCGCTGTAGTAGTTGCATAGAATTATTTGAGATTTATCTTGGAGGTGCAGCTGGAGTTTATTTCTTCTACGATTAGTGGTTTAGTTTAGTTTTCCATTCCTTAAGATTTATATTGATACCGAGTTGATGGATTTGATGGGCCACTCGGTTCCACAGTTGTTACGATTTTTATTCAGATATTTCAGTATGGGTTTAGATTTATACTATTGGAGTTTATATTCAATTTGAGATTGGATTTATTTGGAGTTTAGCATGGCGATGAATTTTATATTTCATTAATGGTTATTATTTATGGGATAAATTAAATATTATTTTATACAAGTAATTTTATGTCTGATATATGTCACATGCTAGGAATGACCTGTCATAGTTTTGGTGGGGACCGATGCTAGAATTACACGAGGTGTGACACTTCTATCCTAAATTAAAATTCGAGTTAACTATGTCGAACAATATAGCGTAGAACTCATCAAAGGGTTCAGCCTACAACATCCTAATGATTTTAAACGGAGTGGTGAGATTTTGGAATTTGGAAGCCTTTACAGCACTGGTTCCTTCATGGGTGAGTTAGAGTATGCCCTAAGCCTCTTTTGACGTCTCACGTGTCATTATAGAGTGTAACACCTTTGGGGTGACAGAACAAAATAGAGCACTGAAAAGATGCTAACCAAACCCGCTTATCAATTTCCTTAAGTGCTGATTTCATACCATTTTCCTGTATCCGTAGTTTGACCTGTGAAACAATGGGGTTTTAAACACGATAAATTAGTGTTCTTGCTCAAATATTGCTTATCCACTGCAACACCACAGATACGGAGTCCATTACATGTAAACAACAAGTACATAATCCACCGCACGAAACATGTTCTCTTCATATGTAGATAATGAAACCTTAGTGGCCGAGTTAAAGATCTCAAAACATATGAATATAAAGAACTTGAATCTTTAAACTCAAAGGGTGAAACTAATGTTTTTGTCCTCTGATAAATAGGTAAGGAATTCATTTTTGCCAAAATGTATTGAAACAATCGAGTCCAATAAGCTTATAAATAGTATAACATGAATTTTGAGGCCGTGAACTCGTTCAAATGAAAATGCACAGTTCATTCGAACGAGAGTGAGTTTTTGTTCTAAGGAGAACAAGGTTCGTTGGAACGATAACCCTTTTTCATTCTAGCAAACTTCCAATTAGCTTCCAATGATATGAGCACTGCTTTACAGAGACCCCCTCATTTGATGTTCGTTAGATGCACATACCAATGACTTCCCAATATCATTCTAACTAGTTCAAATTTCGTTCTAACAAGATGCAACTCTCATTCTAACGAGATCATAAATAAAAAATTGTTTTTTATTATAAAATAATTTAAAGCAGTTCTAAACGATTTTGTTTAAAAGCAAACACCCTTAAACAATTATCCTAGGATCATATTAAAAATGTATTCATGCTTGCAAGATCCTTGGTAAACGTGAAGAACTTGGCACAATAAATATGACTTGGAAGATCCTTGGTGAACGTGAAGAACTTGGCATAGTAAACACGACACGATATGAATCCAACTCTGAAGTTTGGCTTTTATATCTTCATCAAAATATTCATAGGTTATGAGATCGACAACACAAAGCCTAGCCTATGACTCAAAAGTTTTTTTCAAAATCGCGTTAATAATGAACAAGTTGACTCGATTGGAAATTTGTCCTTACAGATTTAAATCTCCACACGTGGGAAATTTTTTGTGTAAACATGTTGAGGTCATAATCGATAGGAATCCACACCCAAGAAAAATCTTGAATTGTGATAACCCCTTCTATTGTTATACGTTTTGATTCTACCAATAAACACGTCTAGTGAATTTATATATGGTAAAGTCTGAGATTGAGGAATAAATAAGAAGTTAGTTAAAATAGATTAGTCAAAATTTGATTTTACCAAGAGAGTATTTTATGCTTAAAATGGGAAATCATATTATGTACCATAATAAGTAATTTTGAGATATTTAAATTAGGATGTATTCGTAATAATTTAATGGAATTAATTATGATTAAATGGAAAAGGAATTAAATTACGGAGATGTAATTGGGAATTATGAGTATCTATTTGGAAGACGATTTAATTATTTAGTCTTGGGTTCCTACTATAGTCCATTTACCCAAGTAGTACACCTAGACTCTTTAGAAACCCATTTTATCCCAAAGCCCACTTCTTATATATATATATATATATATATATATATATATATATTAGTGTAAATTAGGGTTTTAAGCATCATGAAACATATTTAAGGGTTAAATAGGGATATGCAAAGTACTATTCACATTTTTGTGAAAGGGAGTGTAAGGAGAAGGTCATATCTCCCTTAAATCACCAAGTATTCATCTACAAGATTGCTCACATAGAATGTATGATTTTAGGAGATCATATAATAGAAGATCTGAGGCTTTCAGTGGAATCTAGTAAATTTTTTGTAGACCCTGGAATATCATGAAGTTAAATCTCTTTATCAACTCATTTCCTCCATATAAAGTCACCTACAAGGTCTGCAAAGGCATTGTGATTCAATCTGTGGATCTGTGTTTCAGATCTGGTCATTTTATTTTATTTTCTGGAACATGATCAATGAAAGATCAAGAGTTAGATTTTTTTAATTATGTCAGTCCCCATGAAGTGGTACATTGTCCATGATTTATATTAATCATGTTTCGGGAAAGATCAATTTTGTCCGTTAGCAAAAAGCCTAGGTTTGCTAATTAGAAATTCTGCATGGATATTTATTGTTTGTACAAACATGGTTTTGTAGGGTTTTAATATTTATATCCCTTTCATAATGGTCAAATGAATGTATGTTATGTGAATGGATCTTACGGTGGTTTTCCCGTAGTTAATTTTCTCCTAGATCCGAGTTAGTTTTAATAATTTTTGTTTTTATTGATTGCATTTAATTGATGTATTTAAAGGATATAATCAGGGGATGCAATCATTTAGATGTTATTATCTTTTTTTTTGTATTTGATTTTGACATTAGTGGAAGATCCATAGGTTCCATTTTCTCTTTGATCAAGTATGGAGGTCCATTAATTGCATTTTCTTGGATGCTGAAAGGCCAAAATGATGTGGTTTTGACAAAAGATCAAGAAACCTAAAACTAATGGAAGTTAAAAAACTAGAGGAGGTCATGATTATGATTGTTAAACCCGTGATCGAGGTGGATCAGGCCACAACCTCAGCGCAAGGAGGCTCATATATTGGGTTCTATGTCAGGATCAAGGGATTTTAGTTTCTGTTTTGACTTTCGTAGACTCTATGTTTTCAACAAGAGTGAAGGGATGGACATTTTTTCAAGGGTTTTTTTTACCTTTTGGGACTTTACTCAAGGAATAAGTCTATATGCCATGATGGACAGGTACTTTGTGTCCTTATTAATATAAAATTGAATATGATTGTTTTCATTTATAGGTCTATCATCTCTTAATTAATTATTGCATATATGTCTGTATTGATTAATTAACTCATTAGGGATAACTAATTTTATGCACAATATGGTTTTAATTTTTAAACTGACCTCGATCACGTTTTTCTAGAAAATCTATTTTTATCTTTTCATTTCCAAAATTAAATTTAATTGGGTAACTAATTTAAGGTATAAATTAAATTTTGGTCTCCAATTCTTGTATTAATTTAAAAATGGATTTATTATTTGGAAATGAAAATAGTGAGGTCAGGTGATTTAATTTGTACAAGCAAATTAGAAATTGCCAAGATATAAAATCGAATGAATAGGTATTCAAAACACCCTCAAATTTAAAATATTAAGTAGGAGAGGGATTTCAATATAAACCCCACGGTTCCATTAGTATTTTAAAAAAAATATGATACGATTAATTCTTCATGTTAGTATTTGGCTTTCATCCCCATCTATTGGATGTAATTAATCATTATAACATGATATTTTTGAAATTATGTAGTGATAGTTTCTTGAAATTAAATGTGAGTGAGGTAGGTTCCCCCATCAGAAAAGTTCTACACGAGCATATTTAATTTCAAAAATGAATTGATAGTACACACTTAAATGCAACTAATGATATCCTCCACATCGGAGCAACTCTCATTAGATGTAAAATTAATTCCGTTTTCAAATGGTGATTCTTAGATTTCAAAATAGTCTCAACATTCAAACAACTTTCTTCGATCTAAAAGGATAACAAGTTAAGTGAAATGAATTTATTGACTAGAAAAGAAACTTAGACATTGTGTTAACTACTGAGAATTACTAATTTGTTTTAACTGAATTATGCCCTATTAATCCTGATGAGGGGCCATCTAAAGAGGATGTTCGAGCTTATCAGAAGTGGTAAAAATCTAATTAGAATGCTCGTTGATATACATTTGACTTTATGACCAATGTGTTTTAACACCAACATTAGAATGTGTCAAGTTCTTACGACATGATTTTGAAATTCATATACATATTTAAGGATCGAAATCGTGCATCAAGGCTCTATGTTATAGCAAGGTTGGTTAACATTAAGATTAATAATGATACTCTTATCAGGGACCATGTTCTAAATATGATGTCCATCTTAGGGTAATAGTAGGTTCTTTGATCTGAAATCGATGGGGAAACCTAAATTTATCTTATGCTCCAATCACTCCTAGAGCACTTTAAAAAGTTTTGCCTAAATTATTCTATAAATAAATTTTACAACTCTTTGGAGCATCTACTTAAAAAATCTAGGCTTTGGAGAATATAATCAAACCAAAGGATATTAGTCAAGTTTCTAAGAAAGGACCATCTTCTTCTATCCCCAAAGGAGAGAAGAAGAAGAAGAAGAAGAAGAAGAAGAAGAAGAAGAAGAAGAAGAAGAAGAAGAAAAATAAGAAAAAGAAAAAGAACAAGAACAAGAAGAAGGGAAAGTCTCAGGTGTGGTGATTAGAACTGTTTTTATACCTCAGGTAGCAGGTAAACAACATAATGACAAGTTTTATATCTACAAACAGTTAAAAAATTATAAGACACAGTGCTTGGTATACTTGTCAAAATTGAAGAATAGAAAATATAATTTCTCTTTAGTCAACGAGGCATGTTTTATGATGAAATCTACCAATTCCTATTGTGTAGATTTAGGAACCACTAATCATGTTTGAATTTTTTACAAGGGTTCCATATAACCAGGGAGTTCAGTGATGGATAAATATTTCTATTCATGGGAGATGACAACAAGGCAGCAGTTTTAGCACTAGAAAATTTAGTTTTAAATTTTGGCAATGACAAACAGTTAATTTTATGAGGTTATATTTATGTTCCTAAGTTAATTATGAATGGATATTTGGTTTATTTTAATAAAGGTGTTTTTTTTTATCAAAAATGGAAAATATTTTTTCTGTTCTGGCACATTGAAAAATTATCTGTACGTTATAAAGATTGTCTCATAATTTCTACTAAATACTAAAATGAATGAATTTAATATATTTAACCTAATTTGAACCAATATATATATTTGGCACTTATGCTTAGGTCATATTAATCTTAAATGAATTCAAACACTCATTTCAAAGAGTCAATTGAGTTCATGGGAAGTGGATGCAATTCTAGTGTGTGAATCTTATTTAGAAGATAATGTGACTAAGAGGCCCTTCAGGTCCAAAGGCTATTGAGCAAAGAATGTGTTGGAATTGGTTCATATTGATTTAGATGGACCTATGACAATCCAAGAGAGAGGTGGATATGAGTACTTCATCACATTCATTGATGATTAGTCGAGATTTGGATATGTTTACCTTATACACCACAAGTTTGAAGCCCTTGATAAGTTCAAAGTGTACCAAGGATGATGTGGAGCATAGGCACGGTAAACTAATCCAAACTTTATGATCTTATCTTCGAGGTGAGTACCTCTTATGAGATTTTAGGAATCATTTATCAGAGATATGAATTACACTCCAATTGTCTGCACTGAGCACTCTGCAATAAATTAGTGTAATAAAGACAAGGAATGTGACTCTTTTGTATATGGTTAGGCCTGTGAGGAGTTATTTGGATCTACTGGATTCTTTTTTGGATTATTCATTGGATGTGACTATTAATTTATTGAATTTAGTTCCTTCTAAGTTAGTCTAAATTTTTCCCACGGAACTGTGGAATGGGTGTAAACATAGTCTAGGATATATTTGGATCTAGGGTCGTAGCACATATGCTGAGGAATGAGTCGAGTACGTTGGATTAACGGACATAAGTATGCCTCTTTATAGGTTACCCTAAAGGAACTAAAGGTGGTTTATTCTATAATCCTAAGGACCATAGGGTGTTTATAAGTATGAATGCTAGGTACTTAAATGATGATTATATGGTAAACTACAAACCCACGAGCCACATTATTGCAAGAGATAAGAGGTCAAGACCAAGTAATTGGTTCAAAAGCACCCATAAAGGATAAACTACAACCTGATATCAATAATACACTACCTAATCGTAGTGGGAGTATTATCGATGGTCATGATACACCTGTCAGTTATATTGGAATACAAGAGGAGTTAAGTTGCAGTAGGAGGTACATCAACCTAATAGGTTAGTGTGTTGAAGTGAACACTTTGGTGAGATCCTAGGGGAACACGAACTAGATCATGTGAACTACAACGAGGCGCTCCAAGACAAGGACTCAGAGCTTATGGCTAAAGGCTATGAATATCGATGTAATCGAATCGTGTTTGGTCACTTGTAAAGTTTACATAGGGATAAAACTCATCTGAGAAAAGTGGATCTACAAGAAGAAAAGGATTTTTGTGAAAGGGTTTACTCAAAATGAGGGAATTGACTATGAAGAAACCTTCTCACTGCATTACACGAAATATGGTCATTTATGTCAATCAAAAACTGACATAAATGACCATTTATGTTAGTTTAAGAATTTTTCAAAACTGGCATATAAATCCTTGACATAAATAAGATCACATTTATCTTAGTTTTTAAGAACACACATAAAAGCAATAGTATTCAACATGTTTTTAATCACATTTTCATGAAAAACAACCATAAATAACATCATATTTATCTTATTTTTAGTAATTTTATGATAGTTTTTCATAAACTAACATAAATGTTGATATAAAAATATTAAAAAAATCACTACTCCATTAATAGATAACTATTATTTGAGGTTAAATCGACCCTCGTAAATAGATAATAATCAAGGTCATAAATATAACTAACTTGATATACATCAAGATATTTACAATACAAAAATGTTGATGTGAGCTACATCATATCCAAAAACTAGCTAGTGTGTGCTAAAAATAATGATGATACATCACAATATCCAAAAACTAGCATTGCGAACTACATCAGAAGATCCACAATCCAAAATAATACTCAAGTTAGGACATTATCGAACGTAATACTTGATCAAGTTTGTTCTCAATGCTATCCAACCCAGAATGAGTAACACTGCAATCAAATATAATCAACATTGTTTTCAACATAACACAATCATCTCAACAACTTATCATTACGAAATAATAAAATATAGTTATTCGGAAGTACCTAATATATATCATCTATAATGAACTCCATTTGAACTTCATTTAGATCATTCAACATGTACGTCGCTTTATTAGGCAATCTTGTCATCTAAAAAAATTGAAGATAGAATTGAATTTATTATTACGGTATATAATAGTTAATAACTAAACAATATTTTATATAATAGGAGAAAAAAAAGAAAATAGTGGTAACATACCTTTGTTTCAAAAGGTATGGAAGGATCATCCATAAAGTACTTCATGAACTTCAACAAAAAATATTCGCAATAAAGACTATCATTTCCTTGCATTGGGCACTAGTTAACACAAAACATTATTATCGGACATATAATAAAAGAGTACAAGTCGTAAAGATTTGTTATAACGCACAAACAATTACAAAAACTTTAAAAAAATTGGCAGAGTTTCCTCTTTTTATAGGACTATCCACCCTGTTTAAAAAATATAAAATACTTCAACAACAAAACTAATAGTTTATAGCAGCAATACCAATGACCCGTAAAGGCAGAAAATGTATAATCGACAAAAAATTATTACGGTCAACACATAGCTGTTATAATAGCAACATAGCCGTTATATATATATATATATATATATATATATATACTAGGGTATGCCCGTGCCTGAAGGCACGCTGATATTTTTGAAAAGTATAAACTCGTGCCTTGGTGCCATGGCAAGTACCCTAGCTAAATCTACAATTGGTCTCGAGAGCATTATGTCCAATATTAATACTTGGACTTACGACACGACGCCATCTCAAACTACCACAAACACCCCAACAAACGATGCACACTTAAACATACAACGGAATCAAGGTATTCGACATGCACACTTCCAAATCTAACTAAGGAAGATTTGAGATTACCAATAAAACCACTCAATTATACATACACAATCACACTAACATTAGTGTAAGTATCATATCCATCCAATACTTCTAAATCAAAAACTATTTCTCACAACACCAACGTGTAAAAAATTTAGAAATAAAAATACAAACACATCGAAACAATAAGACCAATAAAAATTAATGGATCAAACTCCATTAATGTATAATTCATCTCAATAGAAATGAAAATTATCTGAATACATGAGGAAGTTTGAGAAATCTAAGAATCGTCATCAATGGGTTAAAGGAACCATATTCGGATGACTTAGCAATGACATCATGCTTTAGTGGCATATATTTCTACATATACAATATTAGAATCCATCATTTCAGATCTCAATTCCTGGCATGAAAGGAGCAGTTAAAACTTGCAGCATCATTGTAGGCCAAAAGACATCCATGCGTATCAAGATCTTTTCAACTTTTTTGGACAGTTTTGAGGCAAACACCCCAATGTACCAGTGTTGTGCACCCAAAATTTCCTACGACCTTGATCATATAAAACCTTAATGGACTTTTGATTTTTGTAAGCGCGTATGGGATTCTTTTGGTATCTTGTACATATGATAGGTTCTTAGCAAATAAATCAGGCGTTTAAGCCAATATCGATCATATAAAGTGCACCATGAAACCCTCCATCATTGATCATATGTCTCAAATAAATAGCAGCAAGTCCGAGGGAGCATGCATTGAAATGACAGAACTGCAAAATCTAAACGTTTAGTGAAAAAGTACAGATTTAGGAAGGGTAGAGAACCCCACCACCGCGAAGTTTACCCCATTTGAAAAATGGGTCCAGGTATGGTCTCAGAAAACTTGTGTTGATTCCTTTGCCTGCACACAAAATTATGCTATCTTAAATCTTCCCTTTGTTATGGATAGCAAAGATAATTATGTTTCAACCCTAGCGTGAAGATGTTGTTACATAAGAGGTTCCAAAGTGGAAACCTACATGCCATTTAGCTGCTTATAAACATGTGGAAAGTGTATAAAATTTGTGAGATAATATTCCCTTTCCCCAATTATGGAGGCAATCAAAGATAAGAACAACCATTTAATTTAGTCATAAGTGAATTTAAACAAATTTTAGTAGCATAAAATTTGAGTAGCATCATAAATAAGTGTACTATGCCAAAACAAATATACCAAGAGGTGATTAACATTGTATTAGAAAGTTAGTTGCTCCCAACTTGATAGTCAGTAGTTGCAACTCATCTATGAAGGTTACAGCAGTTCCTAAACTTACCAGTCAGTCACCAACCATCATAAACAGCTA
Organism: Sambucus nigra; assembly: GCA_949130495.1. Classification (NCBI taxonomy): domain Eukaryota; kingdom Viridiplantae; phylum Streptophyta; class Magnoliopsida; order Dipsacales; family Adoxaceae; genus Sambucus; species Sambucus nigra. The sequence continues at coordinate 331,028,506 of OX422212.1, read as the reverse complement.
CCACCCATTAACCATATTGGGCCAAATGACTCAATGCCAAACTCATCCCACATTCCTCTGAGCAAATTGTGAGGTTAAAGAATTCATTTTCTTCATATTACATTACTTTTGAGGACATAGGTGTTTTGCCAGCCATAGCTCTTCCATTCCTTATAAATTTATACTGCTAGTGGTGGACCTTTTTTGCTCTACTATCGGTTTCTCATTTGTGAAACATTCGAATATCACTTTTCATAAACAATGGAGATCATAATCATAGTTTAAAAAAGGTTGAAAAGGATAATAAGGTTGCAAACATGACGAAGATAGAAGAGGTTGCTCACCTATACAGATTTTGAAACAGTAAATATACGAACATGATGAAGATGCGGATCTGTTGTAGATCTATTCCAGTACTCGTTAAAGCAAGGAAATATTTTCCTTTCCTGTCAAACACACACTCAGTGTTTATAACCATGGTTATATGAAAAAAGTAATAATTTTGAGTACATGTAGAGGAATACAAAGAAATTGCTTCTAAAAAGAGTGATCTTGAGAGAACTAAGCTTCAGAAGGAAAAAATAGGAATCTATCCCAATATGGATCGCTGATTATGTTTTGGGAAGGTGTGTTCAGCATATTTTGATTATTGTATATGGTTAACCACTGGATCAGTGCTTCAAAATTTCCTTTTTATTGAATATGATGGTTAAATATAAATGTATTGTGCAGCTTTGGGACTGTAGAGATAATGGATGTACCTGCACACGATACATGTGACCAAGAGTTTTCTTTGAAGTATGATATTCCAATGCGTTGGGTTGTGGCACCAGATAATGAAAGCAACAGTGATCTTGGAAAATCATTTCTAGTGAAGGCACTGCAATGAATTCATCAAGGTTGGTATTGAAATAAAAACAAACGAATAAACAAATACTATCACATTTAAGTAAAGATGAAAACATAACACTTTTGAGCAAGAACAAAAAAAATGAACAAAGTGAACAAAATGAATTCAGGACATTTTGGACATTTTACTAATTTTGGACATTTTAAAACCAAAGTGAATTTAGGATAATGTTGAAGAGAGAAAAATGTCAAAATTACCCTTGGCCGATATTGAACACAAATGACATGAAAACAAAGAGATATCACTCTCTATCAGTAAGGTCTTTAGGCGATTGTGCAACCAGAGGCCTTGCTTTCATTGTGACTAAAGCTACCTCTGTTCTTCTCAAGTATACTACACCAAGGTACATTTTAATTTTTTTATGATTCACCATTAGCTGCTTCAAAATGAACAAAAAGTATATAAAGATGTGCAGTTGTATGAATGTATTCAACATACTTCACTGAACTCTGGATAAGCTCAAATGGGTTGTGCACCGGTTACACCAAGTTGGCTACTATTACAAACAAATCCCCGTGAGTGTACTTCCTGTAGAGTATAAATCTAAAAACAAAATGAAACCACAGGAGTTCAAACCAAATGTACATTTCCATATCAAATGATTAATAATACTTAAAAAGTGAAGGTGTTTGAATTCATGGTTGTTCACGCTTCTTAATTCAAACAGACACATTTTATAAAAAATATATTTTCAACCTCAATGAGTAGGTAATTAGTTCTAAGACATGGTGAAAAATTCAGGACTACCGTGAGCAGATCAATATCCACCATCCACCTCTTCAATCAAGCTTGATAGTAATACCTAGACAATAATGGAGAGGAACTTTGTTAAGGAATAAAAGAAATTGATATCAACGGTAATTTGGGAAACACAAATTACACGATTTGAAATTCAAGTACCATGAATGGTTTACATCGTAATATACATACAAATACGATAAATACCAAATGTATAATGGTTTGCATTTTGTAAGGACACGCAAAAAGTAGACGACTCAATTTAGAATTTAATAAACTTATGACCGCTTTGAACTCTATGCTATCAAATCCGCAATGTCGACCATAAAATTTCAAATTAGTTTACGCGTATTAGGCCACGCCATCTAACATACACTTGAATCGTTATCAAACTCTCGTGCTCACTGATAATTATGATCATTGATGAAGAATTGAATTCAATAGCTTGAAACAATTGAAGGCAAATTATCGAATAATCCAAGATAACCACATGCGTAAATGTTGCTCCCCATTGGGAGAAATAGCTTGAAGAATTTAATGAATCATAACTGAATATTGATATGAGGTAAAATGTTGGATTTGAGAATCCAAGTGAACTGAAATACATCCAATACAAACTATCATTGGATGAATAACTGGAAACAAATCCCATAACAAATTAAATCCAATACATCCAATACGTGATACAGTGTAGATGATGTGACTCGCTTTAAGTTGATGCTCTAAAATAAGGAAGCTCATTTGTATTTAGTCCCTACTTTTCCTTTTAGTTCCTGAAATGTCACAGGGGATCATATTCACATGCCCAATAAAATGTGCTAATATGTTCAAAGTGCTAGTGACGATGATAAAAAATAGCGAATGAGGTGGGAGAGTTAGATAGCACCATACATGGTATTAAGCGGCGCCTTTGTTAATGGCAGTGTTGCATACCTAAATCAATTGGATCAGAACTTATCCACCATCATGATAGTTACCTATTGAAATTGCAAAAGTAAAATAAATGAAAACTTAGATTAAAACTGCATTCATAGTATTAAGCAACAATATGGTTGTAGTGTGTGATCTCAAAGCGGGATTACCACATCTATGGTGGCTGACAAAGGCGCTGCTGGTTGTAGTGCCTGAAATATTCAACAGTATTGTGTAGTGGTGGTGACGGCAGCAAGCATTGATGGCAAACACATACTAACACAGATGGATTGTATCCAACATACTTCATATAATCGTGGATGAGCTCAAATGGATTATCTCCCAAATTTATGAAAACTATTTCCAGCACGTTGGATGTTAGCTTCTCCGGATGTTTGCACTTTGGCATTGAGTGTTATACGACGCACAACATTGAACATATTTGGCTCTCACATTTCAAACAGCTGCAGACAATTTTGATAAGAAACTCAGCATCCACACACTGTAAAATGACAGTTCTAAACAACCATTTTTTATAAGGAGCATGTCAAATAAAGGATCCAAAAAAGCTTTTAAGAAATTTCCCTTGAAGAGTTGGATTATCCATGAGCCATATAGTAACGCAGGACAATAAAAATAACTATGTTAAGACCAATGAAAACTAAATACCTAAAGTTATGTAAAGTAATTCATGAAAATTTACAGCTCCTGTATTTGAATACCGTAGTAAGAAATGAACTTCGAATATAAATTAGGTTTCCCCAAATATGCATCTACAAACCTGTAGAAAGATAAAGAACCCATTGATATTTTAAAAATAACATGAAGTTAAAAACCCAAAATTTGAGCACCAAAACAAAATCGTGACACAGTTAAGCTGGAAGCACCAACGTATGATTTCTAAGGCAATGAGTTAAAAAAATTCTCAAATATATTGCCAACTAAACAAAACTATAAATCAGTACCTCCATTCATCTAGGCATTTACAAATAAATATTCAACCAAAAATAACTTACAAAAAGCAACATCAAACAACTGTGTCAAAGAACCATAGATATTAGTTTCTTGATTATTCATAACCAAAATATTTAGAGGAATGGAAAAAGATAACAAACATTAAAAATCTAACTATCATACATAGAAAACTAAAAGATATATCTCAAAACAGTCCAAAACTATACACATAGTTCATATCAAAACCCATAGAACCCCTAAATAACAAACCAAGAACTAAAATAATACATGGAAAAACCAAATCAATATGGAACAAATTATAACATAAATAATACATGAAAACCCCAAATGTAAAAACACATGATAATTAAAACAATATATTGAAACTTCATTCCCATTCCTGTCTTGAGCTTCATCCACAAAATAAAGTCTTCAACACAATTGAAGTAAATTAACTAAATTCCAAACCTTGTATTGAGCTTCATCCACAAAATAAAATATTTCGTCTACAGGGAGCATAAAAACAACAAAAAAACCAAGAGAATACATGATGTAAATTATACCCGAGTTTTTGACAGAGTGGAATCTTAGGAAAATACAGTTAAGAAACGAAACTCAAACAATAAGCTTCTGTGAGTTTACCCGTATCTTTAAAATCTACACCACGAATCAATATGGGAGGTTGAGTCAGGTTGAAGTGTTGGTAGATTTCAGCTATGGTTCAACTCAAATTGAAGAGAGAAATAGAGAGTATCCAACAGAAATAGCAATCGAGGCTATCCAATAGTATACCAGGGTTTTCTGCTATCGAATTTGTCGAGTCTTCCAGCTATGATTTCAACTTTGTCAAGTGTTAGTTGATTTCAGCCAAGACTTTTGTAACAATAAAAACAAAACAAAAAAAAATAGATCTAGGTTTCAAAAAATTACCTTGGGAGAGCGCAGAGAGAGAGCCGCGTGAGAGAGCGCAAAGAGAAAGAGAGGCGTGAATTTTGTGGTTTGTGTGATATGAGAGAGTAGGAAGGGTACGTGTGAAATGAGAGAATAAGGTCAATTACCATTTTATCCTTTTTTTGAATTTTGAGTAAGAGTGGGAGATAAATTTGAGTGTAGGAAAAGAGCGGGAACTCAATTGATAAAGGGGTAAATTAGGTAGTGCAGAAAAATTTATCTAGATGACATCATCATTTGATCTTATGACATACATAAGTTTTCTACTTTATTATATAGATATATATATATATATATATATATATATATATATATAACAACGACAATGAATACTCATTCCAACGTTCCCTCACTATAGACTGAACTCACTGTGAACCTTTTTGATTATGAGTAGCGGCTCATGAAATAGCCATCTTTCTTTACAAAAACGTGGATACATGCCCCTTGAGTTTCTATTAGATTTGTTAAACCTAAAATCCCTTTACTAATATAATGGAAGGTAAGGAAGTCACGAGTTGGTGTGCATAAGTAAAGTTACGACTCCTTGGTGGGAATGAAAAGGCGGTAGCCCTATCACAACAAGGCAAGTTTAGTTTATGGACCACTTTTTGCCGGGGGAGGAATTGTTTTGCAGTTGCTTCTATATATATACAAAGCAGTACCTCTGTGTTTTAAAACCCCTTGGGATGGGATATTGTTATATACTACTATTACCATGGAGGTATCATTTATGGAGCTGAGGATCACGCTAGTATCAATTTCATAATTATACATTTGGAGCCACATATTTAGATATATACATTTGTGTGAATGTATATATACTCGTATAATTGTTTTTTATTCACAAGGAGTAAATGCTCAAAGCTTAAGAATTTACCTTAATACAACTCTACGATCAGTTCTGCCTTTTTCCAATGATGTTCAATGTTTTAATCCCACTACACGTAAAAAGAATTCAAATATGTGTATTATAAGATCGCAAAAATAATGTACTCATAATGCATGTCAAATTAAATTGAAATTTATATATTCACGTAGTGATATACATCTTATATTTGTCACTCGATACAGTATTCCATGAATCCAACCAATAAATAGTTCTTGTGGACAAATCAATGAAAATCAATACCCAATGGAACCTATAAAACAAATATTGTCGTAATTATATAGTACAGAATGTAATAAAGATTTGTTTATTCGTGTGAAAAAATTAATCTAACTCTTACATATCTTTAAGATTGTAAGGAATGAAACAAATCTGACTTTTTTTTTTGCATTCTCCAACCTTTTTCCAATAAGTCAAGTTAAACTAAAAAAAATACCATTGAAAGACTAAGAATTGAAGAATTGAAACCCTTATCGGGAGCATTGAAACTTATTGTGGTGACAATAAAGCTCAACACAAATTATAAGCAAATGTGATCACCAGAAAAAAATAAAGAACATAAAATAGCTACAATCACACACAACACAAGATATACGTGGTTTAGTAAAATGGCTTACGTCCACGGTGGTTCTGTCTCTTTTATATTTCTCTTTTCTCCTGGGGAGTGTTTACAATTGAATCCTTTTTCCCCAGGCTGGGGAATCAAATATAAACATGTAATTCTCAGAGAGTGGGGGTGTTGGGCACCTCCACGTTGTCCCATAATCCCTAGAATATCTCTTGAGAGGTTTTAGGGGTTGAATGGGTCAAGACATAATTATTTATATGTGATACCTTAAATTTTAGGCCGGACTTCCCTTATCTTTGATAGGGCCAAGTGGAGCTACTTTTATGGGCCAAGACAAGTTAAATGAGGTACCCACAATTGCCCATAAAATTTTTGGGTCACAATTTGGGCTCAATAATTTTAAATAATAGCCCTGATGGCATTTTTGTGAATTGCAAGAATCTTTGGGGAGTGAAACGTCGTTCCCAAGTAGATTTAGGTGGCAGATGCACTTCGTTCTCTGTGCATAATCATTGAAAAGGTTTAAATTTGTTTGAAGAAGCCATTTTGTGACGTCGCTTCAAACAACCTTGCATTCTCAAGATTTCTCCATCTTCTTACTACGCTTTCTCACTTCCAGGTCTCGTCTTTCGCCTTCGAGCTCTCCCTTATCTTCCCATCTTCTTTGCATGTGGCTTTACGTCGCCTCAAACTGATTTTCACTTTGTAAGTTCTCCAAACTTCTCTTCCTTTCTTTTCAATTGAAATTTCGTCATTATCGCTACTAGGGTTTTTCTTTTCTGATGGAAAGAATAATTAATAGGTCGATAGCTGAGTTTAGGGAGTTTTACAACATTCTAAACTGGGAGGACATTGAATGTGCCCCTGTTCCTCGTGATGTTAGGGACATTGAGGACGGGCATTGGATTAATGTTCTTCTATTATCCCAGGGGGTCTGACTTTTCCCCCAAACTGCTTATTTTTGTATTTCTTCAGTTATTTTTATATAGTTCATGCACAGTGTTCTCGAAATGTTTGGAAGATTGCCAATGGTGTACATAGAATTAATTAGCTCTATGGAACTAATCTAGGTCTTGCTGAAATTTGTTATTGCTATTCCTTCTCTCGAACAAGCTCTGGTCTCCTCTACCTGAAAGCTAGGAGTCTTGACAGGGTATTGTTAGTCAATCTACCTGATTCCCATAAGGACTATTGGCAAGAGGGGTTTATTTCCAGGAACTGGCAGTTCCCTCCCCATATTTCCAGGAACTGGAAGTTCCTTCCCCAAACTGAAGGGGTGAGGTACAAGGGACCTATGATTCTTTTTTATGGGGAGGAGTACATAAGTAGGCATAACTCTTGTTCTACTCATTGATTTTTTGTTAGTGTACTGTCTTTCTTATATTTTTCTTCTTTTCTTTTTCAACGAAAGCAAATAACTCATAACCTGCACTTCGCAAAATTTGAGTTGTTGAGCTGGTTAAGGCTTGGAAGATCAGGGAATACTTGGCTAACTGATCGAGCGGAAAAAGTGTGCGCGTGTAAAGTGCACAATCGTTGTGTGTTTCACCGCCGTGATACAAAAGAAAATCTAAGCTACTACTACACTTGACAAGAAAGCACAGCGGTAAGTCGGGTATCGTAAGAAATCCACAGGGAGTGATTAAATTTTAGATGTTAATTGTTTTAATTACTTCCGGAATAAAAGTGGTGTAAAAGAAATAAGAAAAGGTGATGGATGGTTATCGTGAATAAAAGAAAAGAATAAGTTACACTAAATTAAAGGAAAGCGAGGATCGGGATCGCATCCACACATTCACGGGCTAAACAACTAATAATTAGAATTAAGGCTCGAAAGCAATTTAATCGATCATTTTCAATTAAGCATAAACATCACGCAATAAGGAATTTAAGCCAAAGTTGCGAGATTAAACATTTAATCGAAAATGGTCACACACGGATTAAATTCGGATAATCGCTATAAACACTAACGTTGCATGACAAAGAAAGTTAAACACATAATAATCCGACTTTAATACGCGAGGTTTCAATTAAATGCAATTTTACACAAAACCTAATTTTCGAGGTTCTAAACCCGTAAATGGCGGAACACAATCCCGAACCTATTTATCTAAGGGAAATACATGGAAATAAACTAAATTAAACTAATAAAGCAAGAAATAAACACAATAACCTAATTAACAAAGCATGGAAACTATCTAGAAAGCAAGGAAATAAAGGAAAACAAACTATATTAAAGGAAATGGAAGAGAAAAGTTCAATCTTACAAAACCACAAGGGTTGTCAATCCAAGAGGAAGAGAAAATGAGCTCTCCAAACCAAAACCCTAACTATTCTAACCCTAAAATCGTTCCTAAACTGATATATTCATCTCAAAATGAGATGGATTGGTTTTATACAAAATATCCCATGGCAAACTTGTAATAAAAGGGAAGAAAACCAAAAATCTGGAGGGCCGAATCGATTCGGAAATGGTTCGAATCGATTCGGAAACAGGGGAAGTTCGAACTGCAATTCTGCAGCAATTCCGAATCGATTCGGTTTTGGGGCGAATCGATTCGCCCCTACAGGTCTGCAATTCTGCAGCTTTGTCATGTTTTACGGAAAATACCTCCGTTTCTTCGTTATAGCTCGGAATGAGGAACCGTCGGAGGCTACGCGAAGATAACTCAGAGGACTACAACATCCAAGAAGACATTGGGCCAAAAAAACAAAATATGAAATGACTAAAATGCCCTTGAATGTGACCTTGAGTGTACTTTTACAGTAAAAACCATCCTAAAAATGCCATAACTCCATCGATACAACTCGGAATCATGTACCGTCGGAGGCCACGCGAAGAGAAATCAAAGGGATTCAACTTCCGTGAAGAGCTCGGGATTCAAACCCAAATACTAGAATTACTAAAATGCCCCCGAAGCTGCAAAAGTCGACGAAACATTTTCGGAAAGCTTCCGAACTTCATACCAAGCATCCAAATACCTACAAAAGCTCAATTAACCCCTTCAAAACATGTTAACATAGAAATCCGAGGTTATCTGGTTAACGAGCATAAGTATAGGGATTAAGATACCCAAGGGGGCTAATAAGGCGTAGGTTAACGGGTGAAACACGCAATATTTGCGTCGTATCACACCCCCCAACTTACACATTGCTAGTCCCTAGCAATGAAATAGGGAACAACAAGAACTACAAGAAAACCAAAAGCAGGATACAAGTACAAAATGGGATGAAAAAGTAATAAAAAGATAAGGCCACTTTCGCGGGCGCACGATTGCATTTAGCATATGCAATAAGCCGTTAAACCCCTAGGTTACCCTAGTGGACGAGTGTCGTCTTGTGAGGATTTTCAGGGATGAAACCCACAAACATCATATGGTCTCCTCAAAATATTCCCAACCCAACATGCGACAAACTCAACAACAACGAAAAAGATTTCAAACATGTTATTAGCACATTGAACGAATTCAAGCTAAAGTCCGTTGTTATTAACAGGTTGAATGCACCTTATAGAATTGAAACTTTAAAAGTGGGGGGGGGGGGGGGAGGAGAGCACATGCATAGTGTGATTTGGCAAAAAACATATATAAATCGGATACTAATCAAAGCAAGCATACATTCAATCCTCACGGGAATTACGCTCAACAAATGAATTCACTATGAAAAGGGAGGTAATACACGGGACATGCGGGCTAAAGAGTAAATGTAAATGGAAACTAGGCCGCACACATGTCACAAATGAAGAACGCTATATATAAAATGAAAAACTGTAATCTCAAGGAAAGGATACCGCTCATTAAAGGAGGAGAAATGCATTTTCATAGATTATCAAAACTATTATGACTTTTAAATTAAATTCACCCTAAGATCACATAGGACTTGTAATAGGGTTGTAATATAGGTTTGGCTAGGGTATGAAACGAAGGATATGTATGTACGGATTTAAAGTGTTCGGGATGAAAACTTGGGATAATGGGACGAATGCGCGCAATATAAAAAATGGAAAGTAACTTCCAAACAAGCATTAGATATAACAACTGGAGAGTAATCAAAGCAAATTGAAAAACTACAAACACTATAAACAACTTTCTCTTTATTTTTCTTTTCTTCCTTTTTCTCATTTTTCTCTTTTGTTTTCTTTTGCTTTTTGCTTTCTCTTTTTTCTTCACTTTGTTCACTACTTTCTTTTCTTTACTTATCAAACTCTCATATGCCTAAATTGCAGCCACACTACAATAACAACATTCAATCCCAAGTAACATTCCAAGCAAAGGTATGAAAAGTGTATGTATGGGCTAAAACTCCAATTTGGAGTTGGTTATGGAATTTGGGTTATGAAACGAAGGGCTATATTTAGGCTCAAAGGGGTTAACGAGGGTAAACATATAAGGTGAGGTCAAGGATAATATGGGTGATATAACAAAGAGGGCCTATGATCATTTCATAAAGTTTACGCAATTCTCGAGTCAAAGCAATATATGAAAATCATGCTCAAGTAACACATTTCAAGTATGGACTCAATTAATGAACGATCAATGAAAGAATAGTGAGATTACCAATGAATTCAACGTTTTCAAAGAGAAAAGAATAGTGTATAACACTCACAAACGACGAAAGGTACAAAGCTTACTCGGTGTAAGTATATACAATGCAATAAAAGATTACCGAGTTGTAAAAATCTTAAACCAAATCAATATGACAAGGAAAGTGCATATGCTCATGGGATAAAGTTTAATTCATGAAATTATTCACAATATCAATGATTTAAGGACTAAAGTCTAATAACTTATAAAATCGAAAACACGCATCATTGAGTTGTCTATTGGATCGAGAAATTATTGAAATTTTTCATCGGAAACAAGGCAAAATGCCCAACAAAGGAGAAAAAAGAAAGAAAATATTTTTGAAATTTTTTAAATTTTTCACAAAAAGGCATACTTAGTAACTAAATGTGAGCAAATCCATGGACTACACATGAAATGGATAGAATATCCTACACCCCCTAACTTAAATGTTGCATTGTCCTCAATGCGCATTAAGAACACAACACAAAGAGAGGAAAAGAACGATATTACCCAAAATTGGAGAGATCTCCATAAGCGCGAGTCCAAAGGAATCTACGAAACAAGTTAGTACCGAGCATAGAAAAAGCAAATAACAAAAAGTTAACTAATTACACTAGACTAAATTAAAAAGGAAAGAAAGAAAATTAAAAAGCTAACTATTTACAACCTACTATTTAGGCTTCACACTAACTATACACTAGAAGTCTAAATAGTTGAGGGTCCACCCAAAAAGGGATTTGACTTTGAAAGATCAACGGTGGACCCTCAAAAGTGAACATGCCTCCCGAAAGATATGAATTCCGTTTGAACAACGGAAGGCATGTGGGTGGTGAAAAAAGTGAACCATCGCCAATTTGAAATTTTGGGCGGACGATGGGGGATTTGGATAATAAGGGGGAAAGGTACACTTGAGGTCCAAGAAAAATCGACTCATCTCCCAAAGATTTTTCAAATGGAATGGGAGATGGTGCACACGTGGGGATAACATCCATCGAAAACAAATTCAGTAAGGAGTCCTCATCGGCAAAAAGTGTAGAAGTTTTAAAAGTTTCTACCGACTCATAGGAATCAACCGGTAATTCTAATGGTTCAGTGATGGAAAACGTATATGGTAATGAAATAAATTCAATCTCCGTCAACATATCGTCGGAAGGAGATTGAATTTCGGGGGAGAGAGATTCACATTCGATGAGAAATTCTTTGAAAAATTGAGGTGAAACACAAGTTTGCACCTCCTCGTTGTTTTGTGAAAAAGAATTCATCTCATCGCAAAGTGCTCCAAGTCTCATTCCAGCATCATTTAGGCTTTCCAAACCTTGGGAGTAAAGAAGCAAAGTTTCTTCCAAAGTAGGCTTCCTCGGCTCAAGAGCCTCGGACTCCTCATTTGGGAAAATCTCATCTTCTAAATCATCGAAATAAAAATCATCATTGGTTTCAAAATATGAATCCAACTCAAACTCCCAATAACGATTTTCATTGCGATAAATATTTTCGAGTCTTTCATTTTCAAGAAAATCTTGAAAATGAAAAACTTGAAAACTATCTCCAAAGTATGAATCATTAGAATAATCGTAATAACTATAATAGTAGGACATGATTACCTCGTTGTTTGTAGATGGAGAATCCGAGCAAGAAAGTGGGCAACCGCGATTCAAAGTTTCTTAGCGCTCAAATATGTTATCCTGCAAAAAAGGTTAAAACAAAGAATACAAATACAAAAGGAAAAATACTACGAAATAATAAAACAATTACAATCTAAAACACACTCCCCCGCAACGGCGCCATTTTCATCGAGCGGAAAAAGTGTGAGCGTGTAAAGTGAACAATCGTTGTGTGTTTCGCCGCCGCGATACAAAAGAAAATCTAAGCTACTACTACACTTGACAAGAAAGCACAGCGGTAAGTCGGGTATCGTAAGAAATCCACAGGGAGTGATTAAATTTTAGATGTTAATTATTTTAATTACTTCAGGAATAAAAGTGGTGTAAAAGAAATAAGAAAAGGTGATGGGTGGTTATCGTGAATAAAAGAAAAGAATAAGTTACACTAAATTAAAGGAAAGCGAGGATCGGGATCGCATCCACACATTCACGGGCTAAACAACTACTAATTAGAATTAAGGCTCGAACTCAATTTAATCGATCATTTTCAATTAAGCATAAACATCACGAAATAAGGAATTTAAGCCAAAGTTACGAGATTAAACATTTAATCGAAAATGGTCACACGTGGATTAAATTCGGATAATCGCTATAAACACTAACGTTGCATGACAAAGAAAGTTAAACGCATAATAATCTGACTTTAATACGCGAGGTTTCAATTAAATGCAATTTTACACAAAACCTAATTTTCGAGGTTCTAAACCCGTAAATGGCGGAACACAATCCCGAACCTATTTATCTAAGGGAAATACATGGAAATAAACTAAATTAAACTAATAAAGCAAGAAATAAACACAATAACCTAATTAACAAAGCATGAAAACTATCTAGAAAGCAAGGAAATAAAGGAAAACAAACTATATTAAAGGAAATGGAAGAGAAAAGTTCAATCTTACAAAACCACAAGGGTTGTCAATCCAAGAGGAAGAGAAAATGAGCTCTCCAAACCAAAAACCTAACTATTCTAACCCTAAAATCGTTCCTAAACTGATATATTCGTCTCAAAATGAGATGGATTGGTTTTATACAAAATATCCCATGGCAAACTTGCAATAAAAGGGAAGAAAACCAAAAATCTGGAGGGCCGAATCGATTCGGAAATGGTTCGAATCGATTCGGAAACAGGGGAAGTTCGAACTGCAATTCTGCAGCAATTCCGAATCGATTCAGTTTTGGGGCGAATCGATTCTCCCCTACATGTCTGCAATTCTGCAGCTTTGTCATGTTTTACGGAAAATACCGCCGTTTCTTCGTTATAGCTCGGAATGAGGCACCGTCGGAGGCTACGCGAAGATAACTCAGAGGACTACAACATCCAAGAAGACATTGGGCCAAAAAACCAAAATATGAAATGACTAAAATGCCCTTGAATGTGAACTTGAGTGTACTTTTACAGTAAAAACCATCCTAAAAATGCCATAACTCCATCGATACAACTCGGAATCATGCACCGTCGGCGGCCACGCGAAGAGAAATCAAAGGGCTTCAACTTCCGTGAAGAGCTCGGGATTCAAACCCAAATACTGGAATTACTAAAATGCCCCCGGAGCTGCAAAAGTCGACGAAACATTTTCGAAAAGCGTCCGAACTTCATACCAAGCATCCAAATACCTACAAAAGCTCAATTAACCCCTGCAAAACATGTTAACATAGAAATCTGAGGTTTTCTAGTTAACGAGCATAAGTATAGGGATTAAGATACCCAAGGGGGCTAATAAGGCGTAGGTTAACGGGTGAAACACGCAATATTTGCGTCGTATCACTAACGGTGAGCATCCGTGGTCAGCTACATTCATTTTGGAGTATAATAACATTGAATCTAGCTTTATCTCCTAGCATGTGGATAGTATTCATTAGCTAGACATCACAGAAGAGGTTCCTGCTAAACCAATTCAGTTAGACGAGGAGGAAAGAAGCTCTGGTGAAGAGAGTGAGGGAGCTGAAAGAGGTGGAGATGAGGGTGATTATAGCGAGGAGAGTTCAAGCGGTGAAGAATCTTCCAGTTCGGAGGAGGGATCAGGGGTTTCGAAGGCCTCAAAGGATTCAGATAGCTCAAGCGAGGAAACTGTGGCTCCTCTTAAGAAAAATTTAGTCCAGGATGATGATGAAGATAATGTGGTGCATTAGTGAGGAAGAAGGAAGAGGAGAAGAAGAAAGAGTAAGAGAGAAGGAAGAAGGAGACAGAAGAATAAAGGAGGAGATAAGAGGTGAGGACCAAGGCGGGAAGTCTCTGGTGCATGTGTCTGCCTTAGAAGAGGGGGCTTCTGTTACTCTTTCCCCTTAGCTGGCTCTGGTGGTGCTCGAGAGAGCAATCTTTCCAGCTGATCACCAAAGGTTGTTAAGAATAGGGACCGACCAGTTAGCCCTGAAGGCAAGTCAGGGGATAGCCTTAGGAAGTCTCTACATATTTCTCTCTTTTTTCAGTTCTTCTTTTAATGTCTCTTTTGATAATGTTCTTTTTCTTTCTGCAGTTTGTATCTGACTTCACTGTCCTCTATCATAGTCGCGATGAACTGTCGAGGAAGAATGCTGAGTTTGAGATGAGTTTGAAAGCTCCCACTGTTGCTCAGAAGTCTTTCGATTGTACATTGGCTAAAGATAACAAGGAAAAAGAGGCGACATCCAAGGAGCTCGAGGAGCTGAGGCAGTCTTACGACTTGGTCTGTACGAGCAAACTGGCGGTGGTGTAGGAGAACAAGGTACTTACTAGGAAGGTGAAGATGGTGGAATCTGAGCCTGCCACCCTTAAGGAGAGCTCGTACAACGCTGGATGGGTCGTAGCGTATAAGGATGTTAAGTCTCATATTGGCTATGTTAGCCGGCTTAACTTTAAGAAGGGTTGGGATAAGGCCTTGCTTATTGTCGAGGAGGATGTTGATTCCCCCTCTTTGATTAGCACGACCCTGGCCCCAAGCCTGCTGGGATGAGGTGCCTCCTCCTACTTCTAATGAATGTGTCCCAACTGTCCTGACCACTACTGTTGATGCTCCCCCTGATCAGGTGATGGTGATTGCTGTATTTGAGGGAGGCGTATTTGGGGTTACCGTGGATAAGGGGAAGTGACCAGCGTCTTCAGAGCAAACTAAGGTCGCCAACTAGTATTTTTAGGCACCTTTATATTTTTGTATGTCTATTGTTCTTTCTTTCTTTTACTGATGTACTTGAACCTCCTGTTAATGAAATGAAATTATGTTCCCTTTCGCGTACTGATTTATTTATTCTCCAACGCTTATATGGTTTGTAACTCATCGATGTTAAGGAGTATATTCCTGCTACCTCTCAACTAGGAAAAATTCTTGGTCCTAATGCGAGTAACTGGGTTCGCCGTGCCTTTGTAAGAATCTTCAAGTCTCTTAGGTCGAAGAATCAAGACTATAAGGACCAGTCAGAGCTCGTTGCCAAGCTGAAAGATAGGCTTTAAGAGATGGAGGAGTTCAGCGATTCTGTTTAAGAAAAAGTGGATGCCCTAAAAGCTAAGCTATCGTATGCCTCCGAGGTTAATCAAGTTAGAGAGATACTTCAATAATAGAATGGCGCTCTAAGGAGGGAAGTCTCGCTAATTAGGGAGAATACGCTGAGAATTTCCCCTAGAGTTTTACGCGGTTCCTCTTCATCGACTGGTCTACGGGCTGGTACTAATGATAGTGGCTCATCAAGGGATACTATCGAGCTTCGAGGTGATGTTCACAGGGCATATGTGATAGCTGGCGGTGTTTAAAGAGATGTTACCTCACTGAGGCACCTATTCAAGGAAGGTCCTCGGCAGGTGTGGGCTGATGGTTATGACCAGGGTTGGACCGGTGCTCCGATGAAGTGGCGGGAGGTTGAAGAGTTATCTTTCATAAGAGGGTGGTTGAGTGCCCTAGGAACTCTGTCCTCTGGTACTGGTATGAGATCTCTCCCTAAAATTTGATGTCGAACCCATTCAGAAGGGATGATCGATGGGTTCCCATAGATGCAATCCCAAGGCATCTCATGGAGCCAAATTCAGACGAAGTCAAGGAGGAATTAGGTCCTCACCCAGATGATGGCCGAAAAGCGTGAGTGGCTGACTATCTTTCTCAGCGACCTAGTTCTCGTTAGGATTTAATTTACTCAGCATATATAACTCTTTGTATATGTAATGATGTAATCAAATATCTAAGTTTTGGGTGTTTTGACGATTAAACATGTGCTGTGTATTTCTTTTACTTCATTGATTTTAACTATGGTGGGCTCTTCCAACCGACTAGACTTGATTTAGACATAGTTGGTTTGTTGAGTGAGTATCCCCCCAGTCCAGTATGCTTTTAGTGTACCATTCTACCTTAGTTTACCTTTTAGGTTGTGTCATCACACCTCCTTAGGCCTAAGGATTGCAATGGCGATGATACACCTGGTATTGGATGTTCTATTCGAGCAGGATTTTTTAGCCAAACAATATTGGCGACTAACCTGGGTTGTACATGTTGCCTAAGGTCCCTTGTATGGATTCATATATTACTTGGGGCAATGCTAGGAGGTCATTCGTGTTTTCTGATGAGTTCCTGAGGAGGGTCATTGCATACTGACCCTACTTTAATATGTATTCCGTGATATTAGTTTTCTATATTAAGAGGGGACCTTGTAACGTGGAACAGGTGCATGACTTGTAATGTAGTTGAGAAAAATCAACACTTCATAGAATGCCACTGCCAAAAAAAAATTTATTAATCAGAAATGAATTATAAATTTCAACATTAGGTTTAAAAAGAAAAAATAAAGAAAAACTAGAAGTAGAATTTCTTTAAATTGGTTGTATTCCAAGCTCTAGGTATCTCCCTGCCCTCCAGCATTTCTAGGTGATAATATCCTTGTAGGTCGTCTCTTATCACCTTAAATGGCCCCTCCCACTTTGGTCTTAACTTGCCATCTGATGGTTTTACAGCACTGCCAAGAACTTTCCTCAGGACATAATCCACGACTTGGAAAGCTCTTGGATTGACCTTTTTGTTATATTTCTTTTCTAGCTCTTGCTGATAGGCCACTAGTTTTACTAGATCCCACTCCCTTCGTTCTTCAGCTAGGTCAAGTTCAGTGAGTGATGATACATCGTTTTGGTCTTGTCGACTAGGGTTAACCTCATGGTAGAGAGGTTAGCTTATAAGGGCATAATTTCCTCCATCCCACATGTTAGTGAGAACGGTGTTTCTCTAGTTGTTCCTTTACCCATACACCTTTGTCTCGCTCTAAGTGCTTCTTTAATCCATCGATTAATGTCTTGTTGGAAGCTTCATCCTGTCTATTTCTCTGAGGATATGCCACAGAGCTGAAGTAGTGCCTGATCCCGTGGTCACTGCAAAAACTTTGGAAGAGTCCACTTTCAAACAGGGTTCCGTTGTTAGTGATGATGGTCTTGGGGATCCCAAAACGAGTGATAACGTTCTTCCATATGAATATTATCATGCCCGCATCTCAAATGTTTGCCAATGGCTTCGCTTTTATCCATTTCGTGAAGTAATCTATTGTGACCAATAGATACTTGCGATTACCAGTTGCGGTAGGAAGAAGGCCCACGACATCCATACCCCATTGGGTGAAAGGCCATGGGTTGGTAAGTGACTTCAGGTCAGTGGCCAATTGGTGAAACATAGGTTCTTAGAGTTGGAATTTTCTCATTTGCGAGCATAGATTCCAGCGTGCTTGGAAAGCTAGCGACCTTCCCCCAATGTGACTTCCACAGATTCCCTCGTGGAGTTCATGTAGGACTTGCTCGACGTCCTTTAGATGAACACATTAGAGGTAAGGTCCAATTAAATATCTTTTGTATAGCTTGCCCTTAGGAGATAAGTGAAAGCGAGCAACTTTGACTCTTATTCGATGAGCGGTCTTCTTATCTTCTGGTATCACACCATCCTTCAAATATTACCTTAAGGGGTCCATCCAACTGGGGGTTGTCTTGATCTGGAGAACGTGCCTCGTGTTTGGCAGCTCGCCGATCTGGTTGATACTTGGATGGGCGAGGAAATCAATCTAAATTATTCTCTTCAAGTCAGAATTGATCGCTGAGCTTAAGGTTGCTAGGGCGTCAGCATGGTTGTTCTGTCCTCTGGTAAACTGGTGGACGCTGACTTGTTCAAATTTGGCCATCAATTTCTTCGTCGTGGAAAGGTAAGCTACCATTCTCTAATCTCTAGCATTGAAAATGCCACTTATCTGGTTGGAGACCAACTGTGAGTTTCCTAAAAATTAGAGTTGCTTTGTGTAATACCCCGTATTTTTGTGATATTTATTTATGGGATTAATTGAATTAAATGTGTATTAATTCGAAATTAATCCGGATTAAAATACTAGCAAGATGCGAGTTGGTATTTGATTATAATGTGCATGTATGATTATATATGAATACTGAATTATGAAACTTGTCGTGAGATTGAAATACGACAATTTGGAAATTTTGTTGAGACGCGTGTGACAGTCGCGTCCGGAATATATTTATTTTAATTAAAAAGTTAATTTTATTTCTATTAATCGTATGGTTGTTTTGAGTGCGCCAACGCGTCCGAAAGGGTCGAGATAGTCAGAAAACACTAGCCGGGGGTTTGGTTTGGGTCCCGTGGCATTTTTAGGCCATACCGGCAACGTAAAAGGGTAGTTTGGTAATTTTGAATTTTTGGGAATTAAAACCCACGAAAATTTGGAATTAATATCTGATTTGGACTTTACCCACTAAACCCACTAAAAACCAAATAGGCTACGGGGGTTATTAGAATTAGTCCCAAAAAGTTCCTAAGGCAAAAACCCTAGCCACCATTCACTTTGGAGAAGAAAAGCTTGGAGAGAGAGAGAGGAGAATTCTGCAGAGAGAAAGAGAGAACACTCAGAAATTCGTCATCAAAATCAGAGATACACATAAGGCAAGTGGTTTAATTACATATATTGCAAAGAATGCTTCTTCCATGCATAGGAAATTATTAAAATTTCATTGTTCTTGGAGAATGATAAAAACCCATTGAATTGGATGTAGAGATTTATAATTTTATGAGGAGATTGCATGTAGAACATTGTTAGGATGATTAGTCAGAGAAAAATACATCTTTTATACCATAAAAACGGATTTATTTATGTGTATGGATGAATTAAATTTCTAGGGTTCATGTTCTTGAGATTGGGGAAGAAGATGTGGAGATTTAATATTTGGATGAGATTTAGGATGAATTAATCCCACAAAATACGTTAATATATGACCTAAGTATATTTAGGATTGATTAGAACCCGTGTACAATTGTTGGTTTGATGTTTAGAGGATATTAGAGGTGTAGAAAAGTTGGAAAAACGAGTTAAGGAAAATCTGGGCTCGAATCTGGCCACTCGTTAGAAGCCCTGCCCAGGTAGTTCGAACGAGCTCGTTCGAACGAGCTTCTAACGAGTTGACAGTTTGACTTCTAACGAGAGGGATGTTTGTTCGATGACTTTCGTTCGAATGAGATCTCGTTAGAAGGCCCAGTTCGTTCGAACGAACTCTCGTTCGAACAGCCTCTTTCGAACGAGACTTCTAACGAGCTGACAGTTTAGGCTTTTTTGCTTGTTTTGATCCCGAGTGTCCCGTAACCTTGTTGATATGTAGAGATAACACTCCCTTGATGATTAATTGATATATTTGGGATATAATGAAAAGTAAAACCAATAAGTGTAGTTGAACCTAAGGGAAATTATGAATTAGGACGTGAGTGTCTATTACGATGCGAGAACTATTGACGGCCTAAATAATTATATTAACCGGGAACATATAAATTGTGTAGCATTATATGTCGGTAAGAGAATAAGAAGTGTACTACAAATAAATTATGGTGATTACTAAGATGTGTGCTTACTTAGTACATGTATATGATTTTGTGTATGACATACCTACCATACTTGCTATCACGGGAGGTTTACGTTCGCTTAGGGCCCTCTAATCCTTGTGTTGCCCGGATTTAGACTGGTACCTCGATGAATATAGGTAAGAGAAGGACTTATTGGGATGTTAATAAGTCTGCTGATCGTGGGAGCGCAGGTATGTGCGTAACCCATGTGATGTGACTGTGTTCGCCTCCATTGTTTGTGATTGTTGTTATCTGAGAACGATTCCTGAGAGATTCGAAATGCGTGATCCTTATGTACGTGATGTACCGGGATGGATAGCAGAGTATGTGTGCACCACAGCTTAGTCTCGGGGTGCTTGTATTGTATATTTATGACGTGAATAATATACACTTAATTAATGGGAACTTTAATGTTGGTATTATGAATATACTTATGGTAATGTTTTGAGAAAGCATAACGAGTTAATTGATAGTGAATTGTATTACTAATTGAGAATATGAGTTTAAGTAAAGCCCTCTATTTAATTGATAACGCTAGAATGTAATATGGGAATCAAGTAGTAAGGGGTAAAACTTCTTACGGTTTGGTTAGACATGTATGTCATTTAGTTGGGTACGGTACGTTAGGAGTGCACATGTAGTCGAGAGGTGAGAATTTCATGTGAGTGCACGTCCTAACATGTATTTTGCATTTAATGTTTTAATGTTATTAAAACACTTGTTGTTTTTAAAATGATTTCCACTTTCGGGCTCTGACCCATTTGTTTTCAAATCTATTTTTGTAAAAACCATTTTAGGTGCCCAGCCACAAGGACACCATGCTTAGGATCCTCATTCAGGTGACGAGCTGTAGCTGTTTGTGGAAGTTACAGGACTTTGCTTGTAGACGTTTCATCTATCTTGACTCTATATTCAGCATCTATCAGTTGTAGGGAATGTCGCCCATCTCTTTTAGAGGCATTCCATTTATTTCAGTTATTCAGACTTCTGGCATGTAATTAATTCAGGATTCAGACTTGTCTTATTATTTTCAGTTGTGGGATTGTTGTGAGGAGTTTTCCTCCGGACTTATTACTATTGGTTGGTTATTTCATTACTTCGTTATGGTGAATGGATTATGTTGTTCTTCCATTATTCTTTTATTGCATGTTAATCAGACTTAATTAAAATTTGGCAACTTACTTTTTAAATACTAGGTGGTTAGTAATCATTTAAATGTTTTCGACAGTGATGCTATTAAATAAACCAACTTGGCATTTTGTATTAATTTAATAAAGGAGTAGCTACCCGGTATTTAATTAGTCGGGGTGTCACAGGTGGTATCAGAGCATCAGGTTCTAGTGTCCTTTAGGATCTGTACGGCTTATTATGTTTCCGCTGAGTTTTCTTTGATGTAGAGCCCTATATTTTAGGACTGTTGTATTCTCTTGTATATGCTACGTTCTTCAGCTATTTTGAGTTTATAACTGCGAACTTATAGACTTTATTCTTATTTCAGAATGCCTCCACGACGTGCACAACGGGTTCCTAGGAATGCAACACCAGAACCACAGCCCGCACCAGTTCAGGGCACGATGAATGCCGCCGAGGTTGCAGCCATTGTGGCCCAGGTAGTAAATATCGCACTAGCAGTAGTTCAGCAGGCACCACCTCAGGCGCCAGTAGCCGCGCCGATTTAGGCACATGCATTCCCGTCTGCTTGGGAACGTGTTCGAGATTCTTTTCAGAAAGCACACCCACCGGAGTTCGCAGGTAGCTCCGATGTTGTGGTTTCGAGTCAGTGTAGGAAGTACATTCAGCGGCACCTGAGGATGTATGAGTGCACCGATGTCCAGAAGCAGATACTAGCTACCTTTAAGCTAGTGGGGTCTGCACTGCAGTGGTGGGAGTCGATTACCACCGTGGAGGAGAGAGATACTCTCACTATCTAGGAGTTTTGGGTGCGGTTCGACCGCAAATACTTTCCGTCAGCTGTTCACACGGAGATGAGGAGGAAGTTGATGAGCCTCAAGCAGGAGGGTAAGACTATGGCCGAGTATGAGGCCGAATTCAGTAATCTTCTAAACATTGTTCCGGATGAGATACCGACAGAGGAGAAGAAGATACAGAAATTTACAGACGGGTTGACTTGGAGGATCCGTCAGCATTTGTTGGGGAACCTATCATTGGCCACTTACTTTGATGTGGTTAACGCTGCACTATTACACTGCCAGGATCACCGCTTTCACATGGCTTTAGGCAAGAGATCGGGAGAGTCCAGCCATCAGGGCAGGACTGGAGGACATGGTGCCAGTGGGGCACAATCTGTTCAGGGGCAGAGACAGGGTGACCAGGGTTCCCAGCAGGGGGATCATAAGAGGTTCAGATCGGGGAACTTCAGGCACGGACAGGGAGGTTTCCGGCAGGGCCATCAGGGTTCGAACGGCCATCAGAACCAGCAGGGTCATAATGGTCAGCAGCAGTTTCAGCAGGGCCAGCAGGGCTAGTGGAGGAACGGTAACAGCCCCCAGGGCCGGGGACAGCAGGCACAGAGAGGGGGGAACTTCTCGGGGAAGTGTTTCATTTGTGGCAAGACAGGCCATAAACGCCAGGACTGTCCTGATAGGGGCAGGGCCCCGCAGCAGCAGCAGGGTGCTCGACATGATCCACAAAGGCCACTTTTTCCACCTGCCCTCCGAGCTCCAGCCCAAGTGCCAGCACTACCGGCCATTCCAGTAGTTCCTGCACAACAGGGACAGTTACAGTATGGACGTGTCTATAATGCCCACCAGGCAGCAGCTCCACAGGCACCACCCGCGATTGAGGGTATGTTTCCTATCCATGGTACTATGGGTCGGGTTTTGTTTGATACGGGGGCAACGCATTATTTTATAGCTACACATTTTGCGAAAGCCTTAGGGTTGTTAGCCACAGTAGAGAGCACAGTGACGTGTGTAGACTCACCATTGGGGAGTGGGTCACTTATTTTCTTTATATGCCGGGGAGTGGGGGTAGAGATTGGTAGTCTGGTATTACCTGAAGACATGTTAGTATTATATATGCATGTGCACGATGTGATTATCGGTATGGATTGGCTCGCTAATTATAGAGCCATGACTGATTGCTTCGGTGGGAGCATTGTTTTTGCCATTCCGGGGCAAGAGATGTTTGTAGTGGCGATGCCTCGTCCAGAGGGAGGCTCGACCACTTATTTGTATTACATAGAGGAGGATACCTCTAAGGAGGTTGTGATTCCTTTAGATTCGATCCCAGTTGTCAGGGAGTACTCAGATGTGTTTCAGGAGATACCAGGCCTACCCCCCAGTCGAGAGATAGACTTTGTCATAGACTTATTGCTAGATACGAGACCTATAGAACGGGCACCGTACCGTATGGCTCCGACAGAGATGAGAGAGCTACGAGATTAGATTGAGCAGTTGTTGGGTCAGGGGTTTATACGGAGGAGTACTTCGCCGTGGGGTGCCCCTGTGTTGTTCGTGAAGAAGAGGGATGGTTCATTGAGATTGTGTGTGGATTACCGAGAGTTTAATAAGGTCACGATACGGAATAAGTATCCTTTGCCTCGAATCGATGACTTATTCGACCAGTTAAGAGGAGCTTCTTTCTTCTCAAAGATTGATTTGAGATCGGGATACCATCAGTTGCGTATCAGGGATGAGGATGTCTCAAAGACTGCGTTCTTAATGAGATATGGTTCTTACGAGTTTCGGGTTATGCCTTTTGGCTTGACCAACGCTCCAGCGGTGTTTATGGACTTGATGAATAGGGTGTTCAGAGATTTCCTAGATCAATTTGTCATTTTCTTCATTGATGATATTCTAGTTTACTCCCAGTCAGAGGAGGATCACGCCGAGCATTTGGGGCAGGTTTTGCAGACGCTACGTCAGAACGAGCTGTATGCAAAGTATGAGAAGTGCGGGTTTTGGCTGAAAGAGGTTCAGTTTTTGGGACACATTATTTCTGATCGGGGGATATCTGTTGATCCGGGGAAGGTATCCGCGGTGAGGGAGTGGGGACAGCCCACGACACCGACGGAGATCCGTAGTTTCTTGGGACTCGCAGGATACTACAGGAGGTTCATTCAGGGATTTTCGAAGATAGCGGGTCCTTTGACACATCTGACTCGTAAGGGTGTGCCATTTATCTGGAGTGATGCCTGTCAGTTGGCATTTGATGAGTTGAAGGATAAGTTGACCTCAGCACCTGTGTTAGCATTGCCGAGACCGGGAGTTGAGTATCTAGTTTACACGGATGCGTCCTTGCAAGGACTTGGAAGTGTATTACAGGAGGAGAGTCAGGCCATAGCTTATGCTTCCCGTAAGCTTAAGTCTCACGAGAATAATTACCCCACTCATGACTTGGAGTTAGCGGCAGTGGTATTTGCCCTTCGGATTTGGAGACATTACCTTTTGGGGGAGAAGTTTCGATTGTTCACGGACCACAAGTCCCTACAGTACCTATTCACGCAGAAGGAGTTGAATATGCGGCAACGGAGGTGTCTTGAATTCGTGAAAGATTATCAGTTTGATATCCAATACCACCCGGGGAAGGCTAATGTGGTAGCAGACGCGTTGAGCCGCAGACCTGTTGATGAGGTGGCAGGGGTGTGGAAGGCAAAGTGGAAAGAATTGGGACACCAGGATGCAGTGGCCCGATCATTCATGTCGGTAATGACTGTTACGCCGCAGATTGTCACGAGAGTGGTAAAGGCACAAGCAGATGACTCATTCTCTCAGGAGCTGATAGTTCGATTACTAGCAGAGGGAGCCGAATCCTATACCGTTAGCTCATACGGGGGATTACGCTTCAATGGGAAATTAGTAGTTCTGGAAGGGGAGGAATTGCGACACGAGGTGATGGTAGAGTCTCACGGCTCACGATTCGCGGTACATCCCGGTGGGGACAAAATGTACCAAGACATGAGACGACAGTATTGGTGGAGCGGGATGAAGAGAGATATTGCCGTGTTTGTTTCTAAATGCGCCACTTGTCATCTTGTAAAAGTGGATCATCAGAGATCGGCAGGACTTCTATAGCCATTGGAGGTCCCGATGTGGATGTGGGAGAGCATCTCCATGGACTTTATCATGGGGTTGCCTACGTCACAGAGAGGTCACGACTCCATTTGGGTAATTGTGGACAGGTTGACCAAAGTCGCTCATTTTCTACGCGTAAGGACAGACTACACTACGGGACAGTATGCCCAGCTCTTTATTGCAGAGATAGTGAGACTTCACGGTGTGCCCCTAAATATCGTGTCTGACCGAGACAAGATATTTATTTTGCGGTTTTGGGAGAGTTTTCAGGAGGCCATGGGCACAGAATTACGGTTGAGTACGGCGTATCACCCGCAGACCGATGGGCAGACTGAGCGTACAAACTAGATGTTGGAGGACATGCTATGTATGTGCATCATTGATTTCGGGGGTGGATGGGAGAAGTATCTTCTACTGGTGGAGTTTGCTTACAATAACTCCTACCAGTTCACCATTGGCATGGCTCCATTTGAGGCGTTGTACGGTAGACCTTGTCGTTCCCCAGCATGTTGGTTGGAGGTGGGGGACAACAAACTACTTGGGCCGGAAGTAATTCACGATACTTTGGCGAGGATAGAATTGATTCGGAGTCGCATTCGGGTAGCTCAGGATCGACAGAAGAGCTATGCTGATGCGAAGAGGTTCTTCAGAGATTTCCAAGTGGGGGACCAGGTTTTGCTCAGAGTATCTCCTATGAAGGGAATTATGCGTTTCGGGAAGAAAGGGAAGTTGGCACCAAGATATGTGGGACCATTTCCTATTATTGAGCGGATTAGACCGGTTGCGTATAGGCTTGGGTTACCGGAACATTTGCATCGGATTCACGATGTGTTTCATATTTCCTCGCTAAGGAAATATCTTAGTGACGATTTGGCTTATTCTCACATTGCCTTGGAGGACATCGATCTCCAGCCTGATAGCTCCTACGAGGAGGGGTCGATTGCTATTTTGGACCGAAGTGAGTGGAAGCTGCAGTCAAAGATAGTTCCATTAGTGCGTGTTTAGTGGCGACATCATAATGTCGAGGAGTCCACATGGGAGCACGAGGATGAGATGCGCGAACGTTATCTAGAGTTGTTCTTACCAGGTACTTTCTAGTTTCGAATTTCGGGACGAAATTCAGTTATTAGGGGGGAAGTATGTAATACCTCGTATTTTTGTGATATTTATTTATGGGATTAATTGAATTAAATGTGTATTAATTGGAAATTAATCCGGATTAAAATACTAGCAAGATGCGAGTTGGTATTTGATTATAATGTGCATATATGATTATATATGAATACTGAATTATGAAATTTGTCGTGAGATTGAAATACGGAAATTTGGAAATTTTATTGAGACGCGTGTGACAATCACGTCCGGAATATATTTATTTTAATTAAAAAGTGAATTTTATTTCTATTAACTGTATGGTCGTTTTGAGTGCGCCAACGCATCCGTAAGGGTCGAGATAGTCAGAAAACACTAGCCGGGGGTTTGGTTTGGGCCCCGAGGCATTTTTAGGCCATACCGGCAACGTAAAAGGGTAGTTTGGTAATTTTGAATTTTTGGGAATTAAAACCCACGAAAATTTGGAATTAATATCTGATTTGGACTTTACTCACTAAACCCACTAATAACCAAATAGGCTACGGGGGTTATTAGAATTAGTCCCAAAAAGTTCCTAAGGCAAAAACCCTAGCCACCATTCACTTTGGAGAAGAAAAGCTTGGAGAGAGAGAGAGGAGAATTCTGCAGAGAGAAAGAGAGAACACTTCAGAAATTCGTCATCAAAATCAGAGATACACATAAGGCAAGTGGTTTAATTACATATATTGCAAAGAATGCTTCTTCCATGCGTAGGAAATTATTAAAATTTCATTGTTCTTGGAGAATGATAAAAACCCTTTGAATTGGATGTAGAGATTTATAATTTTATGAGGAGATTGCATGTAGAACATTGTTAGGATGATTAGTCAGAGAAAAATACATCTTTTATACCATAAAACGGATTTATTTATGTGTATGGATGAATTAAATTTCTAGGGTTCATGTTCTTGAGATTGGGGAAGAAGATGTGGAGATTTAATATTTGGATGAGATTTAGGATGAATTAATCCCACAAAATACGTTAATATATGACCTAAGTATATTTAGGATTGATTAGAACCCGTGTACAATTGTTGGTTTGATGTTTAGAGGATATTAGAGGTGTACAAATGTTGGAAAAACGAGTTAAGGAAAATCTGGGCTCGAATCTGGCCACTCGTTAGAAGCCCTGCCCATGTCGTTCGAACGAGCTCATCCGAACGAGCTCGTTCGAACGAGCTTCTAACAAGTTGACAGTTTGGCTTCTAATGAGAGGGATGTTCGTTCGATGACTTTCGTTCGAACGAGATCTCGTTAGAAGGCCCAGTTCGTTCGAACAGCCTCGTTCGAACGAGACTTCTAACGAGCTGACAGTTTAGGCTTTTTTGCTTGTTTTGATCCCGAGTGTCCCGTAACTTTGTTGATATGTAGAGATAACACTCCCTTGATGATTAATTGATATATTTGGGATATTTGGGATATAATGAAAAGTAAAACCTAGAAGTGTAGTTGAACCTAAGGGAAATTATCAATTAGGACGTGAGTGTCTATTACGATGTGAGAACTATTGACGGCCTAAATAATTATATTAACCGGGAACATATAAATTGTGTAGCATTATATGTCGGTAAGAGAATAAGAAGTGTACTACAAATAAATTATGGTGATTACTAAGATGTGTGCTTACTTAGTACATGTATATGATTTTGTGTATGACATACCTACCATACTTTCTATCACGGGAGGTTTACGTTCGCTTAGGGCCCTCTAATCCTTGTGTTGCCCGGATTTAGACTGGTACCTCGATGAACATAGGTCATAGAAGGACTTATTGGGATGTTAATAAGTCTGCTGATCGTGGGAGCGCAGGTATGTGCGTGACCCATGTGATGTGACTGTGTTCGCCTCCATTGTTTGTGATTGTTGTTATCTGAGAACGATTCCTGAGAGATTCGGAATGCGTAATCATTATGTACGTGATGTACCGGGATGGATAGCAGAGTATGTGTGCACCGCAGCTTAGTCTCGCGGTGCTTGTATTGTATATTTATGACGTGAATAATTTACACTTAATTAATGGGAACTTTAATGTTGGTATTATGAATATACTTATGGTAATGTTTTGAGAAAGCATAACGAGTTAATTGATAGTGAATTGTATTACTAATTGAGAATCTGTGTTTAAGTGAAGCCCTCTATTAAATTGATAATGCTAGAATGTAATATGGGAATCGAGTAGTAAGGGGTAAAACTTCTTACGGTTTGGTTAGACATGTATGTCATTTAGATGGGTACGGTACGTTAGGAGTGCACATGTAGTCGAGAGGTGAGAATTTCATGTGAGTGCACGTCCTAACATGTATTTTGTATTTAATGTTTTAATGTTATTAAAACACTTGCTGTTTTTAAAATGATTTCCACTTTCTGGCTCTGACCCATTTGCTTTCAAATCTATTTATGTGAAAACCATTTTAGGTGCCCAGCCACAAGGACACCATGCTTAGGATCCTCATTCAGGTGACGAGCTGTAGCTGTTTGTGGAAGTTACAGGACTTTGCTTGTAGACGTTTCATCTATCTTGACTCTATATTCAGCATCTATCAGTTGTAGGGCATGTCGCCTATCTCTTTTAGAGGCATTCCATTTATTTCAGTTATTCAGCCTTCTGGCATGTAATTAATTCAGGATTCAGACTTGTCTTATTATTTTCAGTTGTGGGATTGTTGTGAGGAGTTTTCCTCCGGACTTATTACTATTGGTTGGTTATTTCATTACTTCGTTATGGTGAATGGATTATGTTGTTCTTCCATTATTCTTTTATTGCATGTTAATCAGACTTAATTAAAATTTGGCAACTTACTTTTTAAATACTAGGTGGTTAGTAATCAGTTAAATGTTTTCGACAGTGATGCTATTAACTGAACCAACTTGGCATTTTGTATTAATTTAATAAAGGAGTAGATACCCGGTATTTAATTAGTCGGGGTGTCACACTTTGCTACAAGCGTTTATCCTTTTTGTAGGCCTGTAATCAGCGCTTCATATTTTTCTTCGTTGTTGGAAGCTTCAAATCCAAACCTGGTTCCTTGCTCGAGGATTGGATCTTCATGGGTAATCATCACAATGCCTACTCCTGCCCTTTTATAATTGGAGGCACCATCAGCGAATAATCTCCAATTTCCTGATGTCGAGGGAATTTCCTTTTGATGAATAGTTTGGGGTTGGTCGCAAGGATGTTCTCCTATAAAATCTGCGATGAAATCCGCGAGGACCTTCCCTTTGATGGCATTCCTTGGCTGGAACTTAATGTCAAATCGCCTAAGCTCGACCGACCACTTTGATAGTCTACCTGACAGGTCTTCTTTTCTCAGGGCTTCTTTAAGAGGGTAAGATGTAAGTACGATGATGGGGTGGGATTCAAAGTAATGTTTCAATTTCCTTGAGGATACCACTAGTGCAATGGCGAGCTTTTCTAGTGGTAGGTATCATTGTTCAGCATCCAAGAGAGTCTTGCTTGCATAATAGGCTGGGTGTTGGATACCTATTTTTTCGCATACGAGTGCAGAACTTACAACATGACTGGATACTATGAGGTATAGATATAGAGGATCATTCTCTTTAGGGATTACGAGCAAGGGCGGTGTGATGAGATAAGCTTTGATCCCCTCTAATTCATTTGATTAATCCTCGTTCCACTCAACATCTTTTCTTTTCTTTAATAATTGGAAGAACGAATGACTTTGAGATAAACCGATTTAGGGTGGCGAGCATCCCCATGAACTTTTTCACGTCTCTTATCATACGTGGGGCTTCGCTCTCTTAATGGAATCAATTTGGTCTGGGCTAGCTTTGATACCTCTTTTGCTGACCAAGTACCCAAGGAATTTTCCTGACTGGACATCGAAGGAACACTTGCTAGCGTTGAGTTTCATTCGGTACTTCTTGAGGATTTCAAAGGTCCTTGATAGGTCAGAGAGGTGGTCATCCTTGATTTTTCTCTTGATGAGCATGTCATCGATGTAGACCTCCATAGTGCTTCCCATTTGGTCGTTGAACATTTTTGTGACCAACCGTTGGTAAGTTGCCCCCACATTTTTTAGCCCAAAGGACATGACCTTGTAGCAATATAACCCAACTGTGGTTATAAAAGCTATTTTGTCTTCATCCGGCTCATGTAGAGGGATTTGGTGATACCCGGAGTATGCGTCAAGGAAACTCATTCTTTCATGAGTTGCTGTGGTATCCACTAACTGGTCAATCTTAGGGGGGGGGAAAGCTATCTTTAGGGCAAGCTCTGTTAAGGTCAGTGAAGTCAATGTAGACTCTCCACTTTCCATTGCTCTTCGGGACTACTATTAGGTTGGAAAGACACTTGGGGAATTGAACTTCCCGTATGGATCCTACATCCAGCAGTTTTTCCACTTCCTTCTCTAGAGCCTTTGCCTTTTCGGGGGTAGTCCGTCGTGCCTTTTATGCGATTGGCTTGAAATCCGGATCAACATGCAGTCAGTGACAAGTCACACTAGGATCAATCCTAGGAAGATCGTAGGGTTCCCACGCAAAAATGTCAAAGTTATTTCAAAAAAGTACTGTCAGTTCCTTCTTCTCTCGATCTGTGAGAGAAGATCTGATAAAAAACATCCTATCTTTATTGTCGCCACCGGCTGTGACTTCCTCTAGGTCCCCAATGACCCTCTCAAAGGGGAGGATCCTTCTCTCCTCCACTCCAGGCCTTCAATATCATAGTTGTTATTTGGAAGGTATCAAACCTTCATGTTCTTCAACCTTCTCCTTGGCTTTCTCAACTATCTTTTCTAGCTTAGGACGGATAGCTGCTATGAAGCACTTTCTCGCCATCATCTGATCTCCATGGATCTCCACCACTCCTCGTTCAGTCACACATTTGAATTTTCGATGGTAGGTAAAGGGGATGACCTTCATAACGTGCAACCCTCCTCTGTCGAGGATTTCTTGGTAGGGTGAGTCAATATCAAGCATGAGAAATTCGATCATTTTGGAGATGTTTCCTTCCCTCACTGGCAGGACGATCTTCCCTAAAGGGATTGGTTACTTTCCCAATGAAACAAACTAGAGGAACAGTGGATTCCTTTAGGTCAGCGACACTTAACTTCAACTTCCTGAACATGTCGAGGTACATTACTTCGGATGAGCTACCTTGGACGACGAGCGACCGATCGATGTCATAGTTAGCTATCCTGAGTGTAATGATCAATGCATCATGATGTGGGGTTCTTACTCCCATAATATCCTCATTTATGAATACTATGTGCTTGATGTAGTCTATATCCTCTGCTCACCGACATTTTCCTTCTTGCATTTTGGCTGGATCGATTTGAAAATCTTGCATTACTGCTGTAAGCTTTTTGACTTCCATCCGAGCTTTATTTCCTTCAATCTATTTGAGATCGGATTCCCCATGAATTACTGCGAACTCATGGACGACGTCTTCCTCGAGCACGTTGTCAGGCCTTTGATCTACATTAGCAAGTACCTTTTCTACCTTCTTTTCCATGAATTCGCTCAAGTGTCTAATTTTAGCTAACTCTTCAAGGTGAGATTTGAGGGCTTTGCAGTGCTATGTTTTATGCTCGCCCTTTTTGTGGAAAGCACATCTCAGTGCGTTGTTCCTCTTTGTAGGTTCTCCACCCATGTTCCTGGGACACTTAATGAATGGTTCATCCTTGATCTTTGCTAGAATCTTGTAGATCAGTTCTTTAAAAACCGCGCTCACTCCTTGCAATGCTTTTGAGGCATCACTCTTATTCTCATTCTTAGGGCCGCTCTTTCCCCCATTCTTACTCCCTTTCTTTTGATTCTCAATTTTGTCGCTGCCCTTACCAGAGAACTTGGCGCGACCATTTTCCCCTGCACTGAGATGGGTCACATCTTCAACTTTGGCGTATTATTTAATACGAGCCATTAAGTCGTCAATAGACGTGGCCTCCTTCTTAGTGAGGGACTGGTGTAATAGGCAGGAACTGGGTAAGCCAATTTTAAAAAATGCAACGGTGACCTACTTCGAGCAGTCCTCGACCTCATTGAATAGTGCCTAATACCTCTTCGCATAGTCTTTGAGGCTCTCCTGAGGCTTTTTCTTCATAGTCAACAAAGTATCCATCCTCTTCGGGTGGGATCTGCTGGTAATGAAGCGATCTGTGAAGAGCTATGCCAAGGACTCAATGTTTCTAATGGACCTATGAGGGAGTTTCTCAAACCACTTTTGATCCATGTTGTGCAATCTCGATGGAAAAATTCAGCACATCAATGCATTCTTGTGGTTCCAAAAGGTCATGGACTGCCTGTACTGCATGAAATGGTCAATAGGACCAGTCTTTCCATCGTAGATCTTGAACTTGGGCATTACAAACTTCTTGGGAGCTTCTTCTTCCTCTATTTCTCTTAAAAAAGGGGATTTCATCTGGCTCCTGAGAGCTCGCCTGGCTAGCACTCTGGTCGACCTAGCACCCCGATGTGCTGGGTGTTGGTCCATTTCTCTCTGGGCTAAATTTTGTATGTCATCATTTCCTCATCCCGGGCTCCTGCAATGGCGAGCTGATTGTTGTTGTTCAGATCAATCATTATTTGACATGTGTCCCTCAATTTTTTGAGATCCACGTCTTAGGCTCCTTCCTCGGCTGCGAGATTTGCTCGCCTGAGGGATAGGAATGTGATAATGATGTTGACTTGTGCTTCGATGGAGTTCCCTCTCCATACTCTCCACTCTCCTCTTGAGGCAAACATTTTCGGCTTCTTGACTGCGAGTGGCTTCATCTTTATCTTGGATTTTGGCCTTGTAGTCGTCGATCATACTTGAAACTTATGTGGACCTAGCTTTTCCCTGAATTTCTTTTGAGGCTTACCGTTATGGGCAAGGCCTTGGGATTGAGGGTCGAACTTCAGACCTAACCCTGTGAGGGGTAGGTTGCTCTTGAATATCCCCTACTTGAGGGGCATTGCTACTGTGACCAGACATTGTAGGTTCTTGTTGGTGAAGGTTTTCTAAAAGTAAGAACAATCGATTCCCACAGACGGTGCCAACTGTTGTGACAATAAATCTCAACACAAATTATAAGCAAATGTGATCACCAGGAAAAAAATAAAGTACATAAAATTACTGCAATCACACATGACACAAGATATACATAGTTCGACAAAATGACCTACATCCACTGTGGTCCTCTCTCTTTTATATTTCTCTTTTCTCCAGGGGAGTGTTTACAATTGCATCCTTTTTCCCCGGGCTGGGGAATTAAATATAAACATGTAATTCTCGGAGAATGGGGGTGTTGGACACCTCCACGTTGGCCCATATCCCTAGAATATCTCTTGAGAGGTTTTAGGGGTTGAATGGGTCACGACTGAATTAGTTATATGTGAGAACTTAGATTTTGGGCTGAAATGCCCTTATCTTTGATAGGTCCTAGTTGGGATACTTTTCTGGGCCAAGACAAGTGGAACGAGGTACCCACACATATCATAAAAGAACGTTAATAAGTAACTAAGTTAGTCACTATGCATCTTAAATAATAGGTTTAAATTAAGTTATAACTCATGTATGCAATAATGTATCGTAAATACCATGATTGAATTAAGTTATATCGCGTGTATGCAACAATGCACGTTAAATCTAAAGGCTTTAATGTGCAAAATTCCAACAAATCATTCTGAAAAACATAGCATTAATCCTTATCTTCTCCAAACATTGCTTTCCAGAGTATAATAGTTATTTGATTCGTCTTCATTGCCAATAAATTATGGGTGAAGGTGGTTATCAAATTGTTATCAACATTCTTTTTTACTATATCATATCTACTTTCACCGAAGACATTCTTCTTATTCTTATAGATTGGTTTTTTTTCTAACTTCCATTTCATTCAGCAATTGAATCATGTGAAATTTCGGAAAGCAATGTCACTCATAGCATAAACATGGACTTATAGATATACATAAGACCCGACCATTTACCTCAAATACTAATAACACTAACACTTTGGGCCAAGCAACATATAACCCAATAGCATCTTTTCAAAATACATTTCACTTGGAACGGGTATTGGGAGGATGGGACTAGAAGAAATAACATTAGAAATGGAAAACTGAACATTGTTTTCTCGTAACACTATATTATGAATATTCTCATTCGGTCCATTCCTAACGAATATGATCCCCTCGGCAACGATGTTAGTTTTATTGCCAATGGCTAACATACATTCTCCATGCTAAATTATGAAAAATAATCACATTAAAATTCAGCAATGTATTAAAATTCACCTTTGAAGAAGATGCTTGTTTTATACTTTTATCACCAACTATCGAAGAAGGTTTCTTACTTTTGACAGCAGCTATTGAATGAGGTAGTAACTTTTCACTATGTGTTACACCACTATCTTTTAACTATGCCAAAGAAACACAAAAACAAATTATAATTATAATGAAAATCACTAAACCTTAATGGTATGCATTTGTATATTTATCTTTATGTCATTATACATTCAAAGAAAGTGATTGTGTTGCAATTTTTCCACCCAAACTTGAATGCTTTATATTTTCACTTTCACGCATGTATGAATCAACTTTCTCAGCTTGGGGTGCGATTGTTGGGACTGCAACAACCGGTTCATTTCTTATCTTCAACTGAGCTTCCATATTTTTAACATTTTCTTCGCTTCTCTTATTCATATTCTAACTCTCTAATATGTCCCTTAGAACCACGCTTTGGAAGATTCAAGTACCTTATGGTAACAACTCCGAATCCAAAACCCCAAACATGGCCCGAGTGTTCGGGAGTACCCAATGTCATAGTGATAACATCATTACTTCCTTCGGTGATTAAACTACCATCTTTAACTTATCTTTTAAATTCAACCTACAATGAAGTAAATTCAATCTTTTAGAATGTCGTCTAAATATTATTAGAATTAAAAATCAAACACTAAAAAACACCAAATAAAGGAACTCGTGTCGTAATTTATAAAAACTAACCATTTTCTTTGCCACTTCTTTTAATGAATCATCTCCATATTCACCATCTTTTTTTCACGGCCTTTCAACCATAAGAAACTTTTGAATATTCATATTTCGAACCCATCTTCTTTTTTTGGTATCAATTGTAAAATAAAAAATCATATTACTAAAGAATAATTCAATGTTCAAGTTCAAACCATAACACATCAAATTAAAATACTCAAACTAAAAGCACACCAAATCTTTAGCAAGACCCGCATAACCCTTATTGCTCATACTATGATTGTAATTGACCTTGAATCAATTTTCCCTTTATACCTCACTTACCATCTTATAAATCAAAGCAACAAATTAGAAAAGAAAAAAAAAGTACCACCCAAATCTTCAACTATTTTTTTAGTTAGCCTGCCTCATACAAATTCAGTCCACACATCTGAACTAAAAAATTTCTCGTATTTTGGTGGAGGAAATTTTAGAAGCTCGCGTTGGTATCTCAATGGTCTAAACCAATGTCTCGTGAGGTTTGTTCTGAATGCTCTCCAACTACAACCCATAGTGAACAACACCATCCTCTTTCTCTTCGGATCAATTTCAAATTTGATCTGAAAAAGAAAGATGTTGAATACATGTCTTAAAATAAGTGTAAAGATGTCTTAAAGGGAAGTTAGAAAAGGCATACTTTATATAAGGTTGAACACCATCCGTGTTATGTAGCGCATGAAGATGTTCCTTCTCCAAGCACATGCGATCAACTTTAATAACATCCGAACCTCATATTGGCTTATCATCATCCTTACTCGCCAGAATTCCAATTCAATCTAATTATGATAGGAATTCGAAACAAAACTCAATAGCTTATTCTACTATGTAACATTGATCAATACAACCTTATAGGCGATTACGATTTATCACATAACCCTTTAATATTTGTATGTACCTAACACATTAAAAAAACTAAATAGGTACACTTATTTACTTATATTAATACATGATAGTAAAGTAGATTGACCTAACCGTTTAATTTGTTACATCCATCGAAAGAAAACAGGACGGCAAAGTTCGACCTCCCTCACAAGATGCACCATAATGTCAAAAAAGGATGGTGGAAAGTATTTTTCCAGCAAACATAATGCGATCATAATTTCATTATGAATATCTTATTGTTTTTAGAAGTCCATTACTTTGGCATAAAGGTCATTGAAAAAAAAGCATACTCTCATGATCGCATATCTCACATGTTTTGTCAACACCGATCGTATTGCAATTGGAAGAAGTTGTTGCATTAGAATATGACAATCATGATACCTCAAGCCATGCAATTTCAAATCTTCAATAGAGATATGGCTTGTAAAATTTGAAGAGTACCCATTAGGGACCGGCCATGTAAAGTTTGGCAGAACATTTTTCTTTCCTCTCTCGATAATATATAACATGTTGGCGGTAGGTATGTCCTTTTTCCATTAACATGTGGTGCTAACTCACTTCTTAAGCCCATTTCTTTAAGATCGAGTCGACACTTCACCCCGTATTTTGTTTTTCCTGGAATATTAAGTAAGGTTCTAGTGCTACTATCACAAACATTGTTTTCAATATGCATGACATCTAAGTTATGTTGAATAGGCAAATCCTTATAATAAGGAAGTTAAAAAAATATCGATTTCTTCTTCCAAAAAATTTCAAACCCATCACTACTAGGAACACCTTTTTCAACAAAATTAAATACCCTCCTCGGTCTCTTATGCTTTGATGATTTCTTCAAATTAACCGTCCTCATCATTTTTACCTTCTTTCCCAATGAAATCTTAAATCTCCCAACTTTTATCAATATTTTTCACCGCTTAAAGGTTTATGGGAGGCTTTGAAATCTTGATCACCATTAAAAGTTTTTTTCATCTTTGAAATGGATGGTTTTATGGAAGATATCTCATGTGTCCCATATAAGCGTACTTGCCACAGTGTCGTAATCTGGTGGAATACATTTTTCACCGCATATTGGACAATCATTATAGCCCTGAACACCACTTCCAGATAAATATCCATATGTTATAAAATCATTAATTGTCCATAACAATATTTCTCGCAAAATAAAAGACTCTTGTCGAAAGACATTGTAGGCTTTGATTCCTTCATGCCACAAGGTATTCAGATCTTCAATCAACGGAGCCAAACAAACATCTATATTATTCCTCGATTATTTTGGACCCGATATCAACATTGTAAACTTTATGTTCATACAGAATTCCGGTTCAAAGTTATATGCGTTCAACATGACCGGCCAACAACTATACATACTACTAAGGGAACTATGAGCATTAATTCCGTCCGGTGATAGTGCTAATTAAAGATTTCTTTGTTCTTTTGTAAAATCAAGCCACTTTTCATCAACTAATTTCCATGTTTGTGAGTCTTCTGGGTGACACAACAAATCATCAATAATTCTGTCATCTGCATGTCATGTCAGAGATTTAGAGGTCTTTGCAAATTGAAACCACCTTTTAAATATCGAAATCAGTGAAAAGTGCCATAACACTTTCGCAGGAACACTTTGTTTCCCTTTATCCCTTTTTTGTTCTTTCAAATTCTTCTTCTGGTTGAACCTAAACGTTCCACAAGTGGGGCATTCAATAACTTCTTTATAATCTTTTCTATAGAGTATACAGTCATTATGGAATGAGTGTATCTTTTGAAAGTCTATTCCATATACTGGTAAGCAATGTTTTGCCTCATTATTGTATGAAGGCAATATATTGTCATCCGGTAGCATGTCATCAATGATTGGCAACATAT
The DNA here is from genome assembly GCA_949130495.1 of Sambucus nigra. Taxonomy (NCBI): domain Eukaryota; kingdom Viridiplantae; phylum Streptophyta; class Magnoliopsida; order Dipsacales; family Adoxaceae; genus Sambucus; species Sambucus nigra. The sequence continues at coordinate 330,990,677 of OX422212.1, read as the reverse complement.
TTGACAAGCATTTATCGGATATCCCACTCTTCACTTTAAGATTGAATAGATTGATGATAGCGGATAAGTTTTCATACTTTTTACATCTTCCATACAATGGCTTCTCCGCATGTAAGAGCAACTTTTGAAAAATTTCCACATTTCCTGTGAAGTATTCTTTTATAGCCTCGACCATGTCAATCAAATCTTTAACATCCTCCGTGGTATCCATATTATGATCATCATAGATAAGACCGCCCATATTAACATTCGGTGGTGTTTCACGATGATCCTCCTCTCCGTGTCATTTCCATTCAGTATAATTCGGATCGATACCCAAACTATACAAATGTTGTCTGATTTTTTTAACACCCATTTTTAATATATCCTCACATTGGTTAAAGGGGCATCATATGAAGTTATCATTCAAGGAGGAATTTTGAGCAACCCCAAGAAAATTATCAACCCCTTTTATGTATTCTTTTGATAATATGACCTTGCTCATCCAAGACTTGTCCATTCTGACCCAAGTATGTAAACCATCACGAGTGAGATAACGAAATATTATACAACATAATACATTCACATCATTAGAAAATATCGTAGAATGCTTAATATCCCTATAAAACTCTCACAAAAACTACCAAAGACACCAACACCTAATAGTAATAAGGCTCAATCATTCATAACTAACCAACTCAAGAACACTAACACAACACCCAAACACTATACAACCAAAACCAAATTCCAATCATTTAAGTACTTCAATTCACAAAATGATTACGATTTGACGGGTAAAATTAAGTTATAAAATTAAATATCAATTGATAAAACTATTATATATATATATATATATATATATGCAAAAAAATTAATGAAATCACACAAGTGAGGCACTAGAAATTATAAAATATACATACTAAAATAAGACAATGAAACTTCAAAAGGAAACATTAACATATCGTAACACACCCTATGATATTGAAATCGTTAAGACAAGCAACTATTAACATACAGTTGGAGCTAAAGAAAATGCTCTGACCATCATATGGTACTGAAATCATCTAGACAAGCAAACATTAACATATCATAATGCACCCCGAATAAGTTTCGTTATAACCATCATATGGTACTGAAATCATCGAGACATGCAAACATTAACATATCATAAAGCACCTCGAATAATTTTCATCTATCTGAAATCAAATGTCTCTTTTAATTGTGGAAACACAAGGATTTACATGGTAGACAAGAATGTTTATATCAACGACGATTGGTTTGTACCTTTTTACTTAGTTTCGAATGATATACGGGTGCTAGTTGAGAGCCAAACTATGGCACGTGGGCACATTTTTCTTATAAACTCCATATCAATATTAGATTCTCTATATTAAGCTCACCATAGATGCATTTTGACATACTAATGAACCAATTAATTTACAACAAATCTTAAGGAATGATCAGTTACAATGCAATACAAACTATGAAGAGTATGGGATATATATATATATAACATATATTGTATATCATTTATCTCATCTTTACTAAAAATGTTAAAAAAGATCACCACATTCTAAAACTGTGATAAATGATATTATGTAATTGTTATTTATCTCATTTTAACCTTATGTGACATAGCGTCAAATTTAACCTTATGTAATTGTTTTCTTTATTTACGAAACAACAATCCTAAATACGTTACAAACGCATCTGAAGAGACAAATTAATGGTAGAGCACATCAATATATTTCAAAATGAAATGTAACAACATATTAACCATTAATTGACAGAAAAACAGACACACCCCAACTAACTATGATAGCTGAGAAGAATGGATAAAAGACCTCGTTAATTTAACATCATACCTCAACAATGCAATTTGAGACGAGTTCAAAAAAATGAAATCACTGGTCCAAATGTCTAATCACAAGACACTGGATCAGAAAACAAAATAGGCATTGAGTGTATGAGAATACTCAAGAATCCATATAATGATTATAATAACAGACAATTGTTTGTCATGTTTTTTTCCATATACGTACATATATGGACAGATACAATCATCGTAGAGGTACATGTGTCCGTGCATATTGTTATATAAGCCAAGATAATAAAACCATAAAATGATTTTTGTTCCTACATGGTGCATATTATTTCATATGTAAGGTATACAAAATTTAAGGAAATTAAACCTCTTCAATTGACAGATTAAAATTTCACTAAAAATAAGAATTTCATAAAGAACACCACATAATTTGATAATATGGTACCACAAGCATGCGCTGACTCCTTTTCAAATGATAATCAAATGAGTGAAATTTAACTAATTACTAACTAATTATCAAATGGTATTTAATTATTTCAACGGCGTCCAATCAAAATCAGGTTAAAACTCCACCTATTACCATAAACTGATTTTACACAAAAATCAATATACACAAATGAATCGTCCAAATCATAATTGTTGTTGCCCACCCCCAAATACATCTTTTCCTTAAGTAAAAGTGTAGTTGAGTGTGAACATCATAAATAACTTATATTAGTGTCCAAAATCTGGAAAAAGAAATCGAAACATCCATGAACACAATATGTGTTTTCTTCATTATCTACAAGTGAAGTTGAGTGTGTACACATAAAAAGAACATCCATGAAGACAACATGTGTTTTATTCATTATGTTGTCTTCATTGGGATAGTCGAGAAATAACACATAAATACTTGTAAGTACGATAAAGAAAACACTTAAATTATGATGCACATACTAATGCCAAAATTGAAACAAAAAGTTTTAGTGTACAAGGATCTAAACACTAAAATTAATTGCCGCATCCATTAAAAATGCACCATCCAGCCGGTATATAAAAGGGGGGAAAATACAATAATTATTCTTGAAATGCCTCCTAAGTAGGATGAATTTTTTTAAAAAAATATCCTTCAGAAACTAAATATGTTAAATGTCAAAGATTAATGATCTCAATCAATGCAATATCTTCCTGCAACTCAATATGTTATCTTGCATTTACTGAGCTCAATATGTTCTACTTCTTAATATTTACTTTTATGTTGTAACAATAATCTGACTCCCTTTCTACAATACATAAATCTTTTACATGAAATACTCTTCCTTGCAATGAACATGAACTTTTTTCTAATTCTAAAAAAAAATATCACCACCCGCCCACATACACACATAAAAACCGACAACAACTTCTTCTCACAAGATAATATTCCACGAATTCTATTCTTATTTAAAGCTAACAAAATAAAAATTGGTAAAACCAAATACTTAACATTATATAGAACTACATTTACCCCCTCAAAGTTTCTCTCAGGAAACACAATAATCAGACAAGTTATTCCACTTATCTCAAATAAAAAATTAAAGTGGACATACTCTTACTCTCTAAAACCAAATTTAGGCAAGCAAACTCCAGATGCATTAAGGCTGATACACACATACACAAATTGAATCAACAAACTACACTCTAGACAAAAAAATCTTATGAATCCATATATATACACAAATTTGTCCAACCCGTATATGTACATAAATTCAAATCCAAAAAAAATAACAAAATCAAACATAAATTAGAACTCAATTTGGTAAACCCTAGTAATTTAAGACAAATCGTGAGATGTTTTGTACCTGTCATAGAGATGGAGCCTCGCCGACATCAGAGGTGGATCGTTCAAGAGATGTACGAGCATGAGAGATGCACGAGGGAAAAGAGCAAGAGATATGTAGATGTGAGAGAGACCGAGAATGAATTTGATAAGGAGCGAATTCTTGGGGCGGGAATGAAAAAAAGACCGCTTCCTTTTTTCATTTATCTCAGTTTTTAGTTAAAGTCTAAAATACCTAAAATTACAAAGGGCTATATTTATGTCATCTATATATAAATATGAGATAAATAGTTGTTTTTGTCTCAATTTCACTAAATTGAAATAAAAAATTTACCTTCAAAGCCAAACTAACATAATTGTATATCATTTAAGTTATTTTACATTTTTCTGAAATAATATCAATTTTTAAACTGACATAAATGATACTTTTTCTTTTATTGTCGGTATCCATTCTAATATCTATTTGGTTTCTATTATCCATTGCGTCTCATCTCGATTTTGAGATTTGGAAAATGGAAGTCAAGATTGCATTCTTGGATTTAAGTCTCGATGAGTGAATCTATGATGTAACCTAGTGATTCATAGAAAATGGCAAGGAAAACAAGGTCTATAAGGTTAAGAGATCTATATAATTATGGACTAAATAAATTGCCAAGGTCTTGGAACATCCAATTTGATTAGGAAATAAGATATTTTGGTTGTAATCAATGTCCAGATGAAAATTGTTTATGTAAGAAGTATGACAAAAATGTGGTGGTATTTCTAGAACTCCATGTAAATGATATTCTCCTAATTTTAGGCAGCAAAAGAGCAATATGGCTCTAGAAATTTCTAAGTGATTTGGGTGTGGTTCCTTAAGTACAATAGGATATCACACTTTATCGTGACAATACTTATGCAGTTGTTAACTCGAAACAACCAAGGAGTCATAAAAGGGAAAAGCACATTCAACGCAAGTAATACTTAATACAGGAGATCATGTAGAGAAGTGACATCATCTTGACCAAGATTGCATCTCAAGACAACCTATTAGATAGTTTTACAAAGATCTTACCAACTAAGGCTTTTAATATTCATGCAGAGGGAATGGGTGTTAGATGCTTAAGCATATGGCTTTAAGACTATATAGGAGATTGTTGGGGTTTTATTATTAAGATCATGTATATATAGGATATTGTTGGGTTTTTATTATTAAGGCCATGTATGCCATTTATTTTTTAATAAAGGCATGTCAGGTTCATTTGAAATACGAATGATGTCTATGGGAATGCCTTATATTTATTTAAATATATTGTATTCATGTCGGCCAATTGGACTTATTAGAAGTTTTGGTGATTTGGGTTCGGTCTGATCAAGGAATATTAGAATTTTAGTTCTAGTAGAATTGAATATTTCATAACTTAGGTATTGAGTTGACATCCTAGCAGTATGCTGCGAGTGTAATCCTAGTAGTCTATCTTAATTACGAAAACATCTCTGATGATTCAGGACCTAGTCGTATAATTTAAAAAGGATTGTGAGCGGACATAAAAAATGTATTGAACAGGACTACGGGTGAGATTTAAGTCTACGCTGTGAATAGAATAGACTTGCACAATATCACAAGTTTGCAAAGAATGCATATATTCTTAATCTAGAGGGACATGAGGATTTGAATTCTTTCATGATTCTTGCTTTTATTTTTATGGGTGCCATTCAATTCAATTGAATATAAATATCCATAAGTTTGGAAATCTTTGTGTAAGAATGTCTGAGATCAGAATCCAACGGAGTACACATCCAAGAAATATCTTCGTTTATGATACCCCCTTGATAGGCTTATAAGTTCCGATTCTACTAGTAAACGTGGTAAATGAATTCATATCTGGTAGAGTATAAAATAAGTTAAGTATCATATAACGAATGAATAAGAAGTTAGTTAAAATCGATTAATGACAAATTGATTTGACCAAGAGGATATTATATGCTTAACGCGGGGAATAATATTGTGTACCATATTAACTTAGCAAACAAGACCTCATCATTTTAACTCATTTTGAGATAATTAAACTGGAATGTAGTCATAATCATTTAGTGATATTAATTACAACTAAATGGATGAAGAAAATAAATTATGGGAACGTAATTGTGATTTTTGAGAACCTATTTAGAAGCCTATTTAATTAGTTAATATTGGTCTCTTATATAGTCTATTTACCTAAGTAGAAGTCACAAACTCTCTGAAAACTCATTTTTTTTCCAAGACCGCTACTTATAACTATATATATTGGTGCAATCTAGGGTTTTAAGGAGCATGAAACATAATTAAAGGTTAGAGAGTGAGAAGAAAATTACTATTCATATATATATGTGGGGGTGTGTATAACGAAGGTTGTACCTTTCTCAAATCACCAAGTATTTATATAATACAAAATTCGAGGCTTTCAGTGTGATCTAAGAAGTTTTTGGAGTGTTAGAAGATAAATGAGTCCAACCTCTTCATCAACTCATTACCTCCGTATAGGATGACCTATAAGGTTCGCAAAGGTATTATGATTCGATCCTTTGATCTGTGCTTCATATTTAGTTATTTTATTTTATTTTCTGGAACGTGATCAATTAAATATAAAGGATTAATAAAGTTTTAATTTTTTTAATTCCCATCATTCACAACTCGAATGAAAGTAAAGATCACAAATCTTCCTATTATGCAGGTTATGCTTGGCTTTCCCTATTTTTCTGTGCTTCAAATGAGAGATTTCACTCACTGTAAAAGACCCCATAATAGCTCCACCTATTACTTTATTCCCTTGAAGAACATATAAATTTCTCATCTTTGTGTCTTGATATACAACAAGTGAAGATTCCAAAACCCTCATAGCTTCACCCGATGTTAGAACCTTATAACCCATAGAGTCTAGCACACCCACACACATAAGGTTCATCGTAAAACCTAGAACGTGTCGAACACCACATAAATACCCAACAGACCATCACATGTCTTGATTTTGATTGATTAAATTCTAATCATTTTGAAGGTTCTCCCATAGGCCATCAAATTATAACCAACTTCCATCTCTTTGTATAAGACAAATAAATACCGATGGAGACACATATGAATTAAACAACCAAAATCAAGAACCAAAAAGTCATTAAATGGCTCACCAAAATTATCAATTTCCATGATAAAAAATGAAATCATCGAAATCTTTCGAATCATTTGCATCCTACATAGTTATTGAAGTATCTTGAACCTTCTTATTTCCTTTCCAATTCCTTAGTTTAAGATAAGAATGATGTGCCCAATATTATGATAGAAGTAGCATTACATGTCTTTGTTCCCCTTTGACTTGGACCTGAAGCTCCCTGAACTTCGATTCTTTGGTCTTACTCTAATGATTAAGATTGCAGAATCATCGTCACCCTCAATTTTATTCCTTATATTTTCATTGGAGAGAAGGATTAACTTGACCTAATCTAAATAATACTTTTCTTCTCGTACATCATCGTATTCACTAAATGATCATACCTCTCAGGAAGAGAAGCTAATAAATATTCAACCTTGTCTTTTTCCTCCATGTTCAATAGTTCATAGATAAGCCTATTAAACTCATTGAAGTGGTCTTGCAACAAAGTACTAATGCCCATAAAAAATGAGTAGAATTCCTTTTTGAGATAAATCCAATTTATTAAAATAAATATTCCCCAACTTTATCCAAATCACCTTAGATAAGGTACTAAAGCCATGGTGACTCGGCTGAAGAAGCTTCAGAGGTAGTCAAACCTCCCTCGCTAACATAAGGTACTAAAGCCTGCACGGGTGCATAATCGGAAGGAGACGCCGAACCCTCAAGAGATGTCCCAACGGGAGCAGCAGCACCAACCTGGGTCTCGGAAAGAAAAAGGCCACTCAGGGCAAAGGGTGGAGAGAGACTTGGACAGAGATGGAAATGCAAAACCAAGTGTTAGATACAAGGGGTAAACACAAAACAATAAGAGGAAGGAATACATTTAACTTACCCCCGTTATGGCACCAAAAAGAGGAACCGCAGTAAGGGGTCTGGTCAACGTAGGCGAAAGGAGAATGTTCGCTATCACTGTCGTCACTTCCACCTAAAATGGCCCAGCATATTAGAAATGATAAACAAAACAATGGGATAAATAAAAGTTGTAAGACTTGGTAAGAAATTTACCTGCGGGGCACTCTCTTTGACCACAACAAGGGGCAGAGACACCTCTTGCTCCGATGGCAATTCAGAGGAGGTAGCAGTACTTCCCTCTAGTTGCCCAGGCACTTCAGCAAACTCGACGATGGCAGCCTCCGTTGCAACTTCTCTGTCCCATTATGAGGATGAACGACGAGATTAAGTCAGACTTATCAAGGGGGAATGGGGAAGAGTAGTGTCTGCTGGAGAAACACCGTAACCCCCCCCCCCCCCCCCCCACAAAGCGTCTTACTAGGGGACTGGGGGGACATGGCCTTTATTCTTTAACTCCCTGCATCATAACATTTTTTTTATTAAGAACTGAGCAGATGCAATGCACCTTAGGAGAAGGGGAATAAAACAAAATACATAATGCACACATACCTCAGAGCCAGAGGAAGAACGAGAAGGTATAATTACTGGTGAAGGCGGGGAGGAGGCAGCGGCCGATGGAACTGGTGATGGAGATTTCTTAAGTGTTTGCCTCTTCTAGGTCCTGGTACCCAGCGTTTTCTTTCGAGAGCTTGTGGTACCACCAGTTTTAGGCACCCTCGTCCTTTTTCTCCTTTTTGCTGCTGGCTCCATGGGATCAACCACGATCGTGGGAAATGCGCCCGGAGGAGGAATGGCGACAGTGCACCGTTGAAACTCACATGAATTATATCGACTTCAGCTTGCACCTGCCTCCTTAACTCTTCAGCCATCTCTAGAGACATAAGAGGGGGAACGGAGGCAATAGTGAATGCCTCTAAGGGAACTTGAGTTTGAACTTGGGCCTTAGAATTCTTAACCTTCTTAGCAGGTAGATGAGAAGGCCCTTCTCCCATGGAATCTTCAACCGAAGGGGCGGATGGTTTGGGGGTTGTAGCGGCCTTGGGTTTGGGCGTGGCAACAGGGATCATGGGGCAGTATGGAGGAAGTTCAGTGGAAGGTTCTTTGGGGGTCTGGGTTAGAAGGAACTCAATCCCGAGAATGAAATTTCTCTTTAACCCTAGTTCCAGGGAAGAAAACGAAAGAACTAGAGGATACACAGGATCCCCCTCGATGAATTCAGCAATTCGGGTTAGTTGCCTCGCTAATACTTTGTCGCAAATAGAGGGGTCACGTCCCCTTTCCTGATGATACTGGGGATAGTGACTCCCCTAGCCAGTGTAGAACTCACTCCCCACGTGGCAGTTGAGGAGAATAGAGAACATGCCTTGCCAAAGGACACCTTGGAGTTAGATAATTGAAACACGGGGTGAGGGGCCCCTTGATCAAAGCCAAACTGACGGCTGCATCAGTTGGGATTATAGTGCTCGCTGGTGTATCCCCACTCGATGTATGAGGGCAGGTATCTTGGTGAAAATAGAAGCACAACGGACAGTGGGGGGTCTTCAGTAATGAGGTCTACAGTGGTTGGCTGGACCACTCTTGCCTCATGTTTGAAAAAATCACAAGTATAGAGAAAAATATCCTCCTTATAGGGCCTCATTACAAAACTTGAAAAGTCATCAATAAAGGAGGTCAGCTCCTTTCGGCTCTGCCTCTTATGGTAAACAAAGGAGCGAGGGAGCAGGATTATTTCCCCGAGGGAGGACAGTTAGTCTTGGATACTATGACCGGGAAGTGCACATAGAGGAAGCCCATTAGGAGGACGCAGTTGGAAAAATTGGCTAGGTTGTAACGACCCAGAGATCGCTCTATGTCAAAAAAGGACTCTATCAAGCCATGTGTAAAGGGATCCCAAGGCGATTGCAGCCAGAGGGATCTTGATACCTCGAGCCAAATGAAGGAATATATTGATAAGATCCCTTCAAGGCTGGTCGTTGGGTTTTCTCGTTAAAAAGAAGCGAGAAGGAATGATAAGGATATAGGCAAGAAGTGCTAGTGATGTACCTTGTCCAAGGGCAACCTCATACGAACTACCTTCATAAGGATCCTTGAAGAAGTAGTTGATAAGAGGATTTAAGGTAGATTTGTTTGAAGTACTGATGCACCTTTGGCATATACGATCCAACTCCAAACGGTCAGCAGTCTCTTGTGCATCCAGGGCTTCATTGGAGTAGGTCTTATGGCCTATTGCCTCAAGGCCTAGGAGCTCACACACGTCCTCTAACGTTATTGTAAATTCGCCCCATGTAACAATGAATGTATGATTGTTAACATTCCAGCGAGATACCAAAACAGGGAGGGCAATATTATTTTTTGAAAGCATAAACTCACCAAACCACCTGGCCCGATGAAGCCCAATCTTAGTGAGGGTATTAGTATGGGAACTCTGCATATAGGAGTTCCAAGAAGCAAAATGAGCAGGAGAGCCCCCAGGACCTTTAAAGTCGATGTGGGACCATAGGAAGTCCTCTCGCTCAAGGCAAAATTTGGGAGTCTCCTCGGGAGGAAGAAAGCCCTAGTCATCAGAATTCTCATCTTCATCACCAAGCGTCATGGCATCATACTTGGCCTTAAAAATTCAACTCTTACAAAACCCATCAAAGTCATCACATTTGCTAAAAATGGGGGACCGACGATAGAAACACAAATGTTATTGACGAGAAATAGTCAATGAGGCGGCAATAATAGGGGCGGTGGATGGAGCACTGGTGGCAGGTGTGGCGGGGTTTCTTGAAGAAGCCATCGCAAACAACACAAGTAGGAAAAATATGGGTAAAAGAAGGTTTGGTAATGAAGGTCGAGGAGCACAACCGCAAGTGGTGGAGCAAAATATGAGACAAGGCAGAGATTGAGTAAAGAATGGGGCAACAATGGAGGTCACACAGAGTTCGCACAGAGTTTCTCTCTCTAAGGGAATACGGGAGCTTAAAGAAGACGAAGAAAAGAGAAGGGTTTGAAAAAAGAGACGTTTGAAACCTCTTAAACATGTCATTTGAGTTTCCCACCACCGCACATGCAAGGCCGCCTATAATCATTTCAAATGAACACGTGGCACTTTGGGAAGTGTTTTGACAGCTGAAAAGACAGCGCTCTATCATCTAGGAAGTGACGCCTGGGGAATAAAAAAGGTTGCCTTCCTAATCAAGTTCGAGTTTTGGTGCCAATTTTTTGTTAGACATATCCAGTAACTCCCAACGGAAAAGATGCCCCAACGGTTCAAAAAGCTACGATGTCCCCTTGCCATAAGTCCAAACGTTGTTTAATTTGTGACTCAATTACATCGGGGAGAATTTTTTCTTTTTCGAACATAGTGAAGCATTAAAAAGGAGAATTTCACTTACTAAGAATCAGAACGAGTATTTGAGAAGGTTAGAAGGACTTTCGGGAGAGGTTCGAATAATGATGCTAGAATGGTTGAAGCACAGTATAAGGTAAAAGTGGCAATGCCTCTTCGTCAAAACCCCAATGAGCCATAGTGTTTCGGCTCAAGCACATCGGGGAGAATTTTACTTTTTCCTGGAGATTATAATTCTGCGGTTCTAATGAAGGAAACGAGGCCAGAATTTTCACACACATAGAAGGTTCATCGGATTAAGAAGTTTCGTGCAGACATTTCTTGCTCCAATAAATCTCTCCACGAAGGGGCAAATGTAAAGTGGGATTGAAGGTAATTTTGAGATTAGAAGTAATTCCAAATTATCAACAGTGTTTTGGGGATTAAGGCACCGCGGCAGCTTAACGCGACAGCTCAAGCGAGGCAGCTCAGCGTGATAACTTGTATTTTAGCTTGTTGTATTAGTCATAGTGTATCTTTGTTTATATTGAATATAAGCTATAGCGGATGTAATCATGTAACGAGAATAATAAAGAGTTTTAGTGTGAGGTCAAATGGTACTCGCGAGAGACCAGGCTTGTCAGGGCCGGGGAGAGCTTCCATGCTCTATCGAATGACCTAACCGTGGGAACTTTAGAGGGACATGGTTTGGAGGATTGAGAAGTGAGGCACCGTTGGGGCTTGTCTTGACCATCTTAGATACACCTGGTAAAACACCGAAGAACCCTGACCGTGGAACCTCGGGCGGAGCAGCTTGGAGTTCCATCGGGCATTGAGTTGTGAACCTAACAACCCTCTACTTTATGTCACATCTACTGTAGGTGATGTCACTAGCCAGCTAAATAATGTCAGACCTGCACTTGAGTAAACCATCGTGGTATTTAGGGCTGTCAAGCAGTTGGTGAGCCACATCTGCGACAATAACCCCCTGACACACAGTGATTAGGCAAAAGGCATATCCTGGCTTTTAATGTTTATGACGTGGAAACAATTAGTGCATCAGGAATTTAATGTTGTGACATAAAGTATGAGGGATGTATTTCATAGTATTTAATGACTGAGTTGCCTCGGGGGTTATTTGGGGGGCTATTTAAGGACCCCAATCACCTTTGAGGAGGGGATGATCTTTTGAGAGTTTAAGAAGTTATTACTAGAGAGAATAGACATCAGAGAGAAAGAAAGTTATTACAAACCAGAGGTTTTATTCACTCACCATTGTCATTTATTACGAAGCTTTTAATACTTGACAGAGATTCTTGAGGGTGGTTGGTGAGTTTGGGCTTCCTGTCAAGGTGTATATAGGGTGCTTACTTCTCTCTCCCTCTAGCTAAGTCACTTCTAAGTTCATTAATATATTTTCTGAGTTATACGCGATAGATTTGTGAGTTTAAACTAAATATTATCTTCGTTGAGTTTGTGTTTGCATGTTCTATCACTAAACCAAGGTTTTAGTTAATTAACTTATCATAACCATACGTCAAAGGGGTTACGCCTCCATCTATAATCTAAAGTACCCTATTATAAAGTCTATGTCATAATTTTGTGTTTAATCTCCTTAGACCAAGACAACCTAATTGTGGAACAAGCCTCCGCATCAATCTTTTTCCACTTATCATCCATCATTGCATTGGGTTTTCTTTTTAATTCTTGGATCAAGCCATCCTTAATAAGGATGTCTATCACCTCCAATTGTTAAAGGCCAAAATTATTTTTTTCGTCAAATTTCTCCACATCATACTTCATCTTAGATGCCATAACAAAACTCCCTAGTTTGCAACCTAGACTATGATACCAATTTGTTGTGGAGACGTGCGATGTATTTTTATTAGCGCTTGGTGATCAACAAACCAATCACACCAAAATATAGAAATCCAAATAAATAAATTACAAAAGAGATGAAAGAATACAATATTTATGTGGTTTACCAAATTGGCTACGTCCACAAGTGATATGTGTCACTAAAATGGAAAAAAATTACAAATAGGATGACTTTTTATTGCTTCTTCACACATAAAGTATCTTCTCACAAATAGCCCTCATACACAATAAAGGAAAACTCCCACATATATTAATTACACAAGAAAATGATCCCAGAATGTACCTAAATCTTCAGTAGAGAATACCCTAAATTGGTTCTCAAAATATCCATTTTTTTATAAAAAAAAAGTTAACCTTTGATTGCCACTTACAAAATTTTATATTGAATCACAAATGGAGATGGCTCAATTCTCTCAAATTCAAAAATTAGTGGGGAAGCACTCCTTAAATAGAAGACAAAATTCAAGAGTCCCAGATGATGTAAAACACCTCATAGACTGACTTGGATACCAAAATTCCACTAGATAAGATAAAATAAACCAAAGAAGAGATTGTGTCAAACTTAACATCTCTTTCCAAGAGTCCATATTGAGCCAATCTTAATAGATTTCCTGGTATGAAACATTTAAAAGTTACTGAATATTTAGACTTATAATGACAAAGATATAATTCTTTTGTTGTTTGGGTTTATTATATAAATCTCAACAATGTTTTAGAAGTTTACAAGAACCTCCTAGTATATTTAAGTTATAATGTTCAGATTTAAGGCTGTAAAACGAGAAAAAATTCTCGAACTCTACTCGTATTAGTTCGGATAAAAGCTCATTTGAGACATAATTATAAACTAAATGGGCCAAACTTGAGCATATAATATTTTTGAGAACGATTCTACTTCGTCTAGATTATTAGTACTCATATTTACAAAGTATTATTAATCAAGCTACTCGACTTTACTTCGTACTCATCCATTTAGAAGTTTGTTCAAGACCTGCTCGTAAGACAAACGAATAGACCTTTTAAACTTTTCTAAACAATCTTGAGAAACTTAGGCTCAGCTCTGCTCGACAGATTCACACCCCTATTTAAATCATCCTGGTGAGAGTTATCGAAACTGGTCATTGTAATTTTGTAAAATACGAGAAAATAATGTGTAATAAACCCAAAGCAAAAGGGATGACGATTTATCTTACTATCAAACCACTTGTTCTACAAAGTTAAATGAGGGTAGAGTAAATACTTTCCTGTGATGTATAGGTTGTTTCTTCCAATATTTATAAGATTACGATTGATTATATTATCGACATGCGAAGTAAATAAATTTCAATTAAGTTCCTAAAAGTCAATATTTGGGATTTAGTCTTTTTGATAAGCTTTCCCATCTGAACTTTCTAAAATCAAGAGATTTGTTTAAATTTTAGTCATTGGATTCCATAATATGCATCATATAACTTTTAATGCTAATTGGTATATATAAAAATATAAATAAATATATATGTATATATATATATATATATATATATATATATATATAATTGAATGTTTTGTTCAAAAAAGTAACTCATAAAGTGTAAAGACTAGTATTGTGGGTGTGGGACTTAAGTACAATTGCACTAATATTTTTTCCTTCATTTTGTACAAGGCAACTTTTCCCTATGGTTTTCTTGTTGGAATATTTGGTGGGTTTAGTGAAGTTATCCATAAGTAATGGCGGCCGACCTCGAAGACTTATGTAAAAGTATGGACTTAATAGATGAAAAAGCTAGAGGTGTAGATGGTGATGAAAAGGTGGAGGAAAGTATAGCTATAAATATCTCAATGTGTATGATTGGTAGGGTTATGGATACCAGAATACCAAGCTTTGAAGCTAATCATATCACTATGGAACTAGCATGGAGACCAAGTTAGGGAATGGAGATGAAAAATATTGGTGATAATTACTTCCTATTCAAATTCAACCATATTATAGACAAATGAAAAGTGCTCTCAGGTTGACCCTAGTATTTTAATAAAAAATTACTACGTTTGTAAGAACTTGATAGAAAAATAACTCCCCATGAATATGGAATTTAGGTGGACACCAATGTGGGTTCGAGTTTTTAATATTCTATTGAACGGAATGGCGAAGGAAATTGGAAAAAGAATAAGCAACAAATTGGGCAAAATTTGTGAAGATTGATGTCTCTCCAGTTGGGACCAGTTAGGGTCGTTTTCTGCAGATTTGAGTGTTATTGGATGTCCAAAAATCAATTATGTGCAGTAAAATTATGAATATCATTGGAAGAGAGCTAACCTAATTTTTTTTCCAGTATTAGCGGATCCTTATCTTTTTTTTCGTGGGTGTATTGGTCATAATGGAAAAGAGCGTGAAGAGAGACTGCATGTCAATGAGGAGATATCAATGCCTATGAGATACGGTGAATGGTTTAGATTCATGTCGGACAAAAAACATTTTAGTCGTAGTTATAGGGATAGCAGTAAGCATAAGGAAGGTCAAGAAGTCGAAAAAATTGATAGTCTTGGCCGAACTCAGATACCTAAGGAAAATGAGGGAATACAAATTTCCAATAAAAAAAAGTGGTAAGAGGCAAAAAAAAAAAGAAAAAAAAAATGGAGGGCGGAAAACAAGGTGGTCCTTCCTTGATTGGAAAAAAAGAGGAATGTCACATGTAATTGCGGAGAAAAGTGACAATATGGTGATAAAAATATTATTTAATAAGGTAATGGGAACTAGTCGGATGCTAAAAATTTATTCCCCATCCCTTGGGACCCATGTGACATATCCACTCACCAAAAATATTTTTCTGAGTCAACCCTCACCCTTAGGCCTTCTTTTGAGGAAAATGCCTTATCCCCATTATCCCATCCTTTATCTGTCAATAAATCAGAAGCCACTCCCCCATCAAAATTCCTTTTTCTTGTCGAGACTCCTATCGAATTTCAAAACCTAAGATTACCAACTGTGAGTGCATAAATAAAAATTCCCCACTTTTTATTCCTATCGTTGAAAATTCTTACCAAAGAAAAAAACCACTCATCATAGATATTCCCAAACAAACCATAGTTAATTTCACCTTCTCTTACCCCACCTCATGCCTCACCTCACAATTCTGGGGAGGTCTTTATGTAGGCTATTGTGCTCAATGTTTACTCATGGAATCAGAAGATCAATCCGACATGTTCTCGGCCTGACAATGCTAGTAGCCACGTGCCAAACTAATAGCCTGACTTATGTCAGGGAGGGCCAATTTCAGAACTAGATTTCTATCTCCCACCTGTTGCGGGGGTAGTACTGCCTTTTTAAGGTGATGTTGTTGGTTCCCCCGGTGACTTACCTGAGGATGATTTATGATCTTCTCAATTGGTAGCTTTGATTTCGATCATCGACTAACTTCCCTCCTAATCAAACCTCGACACCAACACTTTCACTATTAGAAACCCTCTGCATATGACCAACTCCTATCTCCTACTTTTCACAAATAAACACATAAACACGACTATGTACCTTGGCTCCACATCCGGGTCTTTAATATCTCAAACCAAACCAAATATGGATAACCTATTATGTTACTATGTACCTTATTTCAAAACTACCACTCTATGCTAACTTTTTCAAAATTTATCCCAAATAAAGAAAACCTTCCATCCCCTAAAAATACATCAAGCCAAAAGTAAATAAATAAAAAATGGAAGAGAACTATGGGTCACTGTTTAGTTTTGACTGCTCATACAGATATTCACATGCAGGATGGGAAAAAGAGGAAGGATGAAGAGGTGGTGAATGATAATGGTCTAGACAGAAGCAATTTTTTACGGATATTAAGCAATAAGCTGATGGAGAAATAATGGTGATCAATACTCAATCCCATCGAGCCCAATGAATATTATAAGTAAGAATTGTCTTGTGTTAGGGAATTCAATGACAATTTTTTCTCTATGCGAACTTGTTCGTAGAGAAAAACCCCATATTTTGTTTCTCTACGAGACTTAATGTAATGCAAGAGAAATGGAAATTGTTCGTGTTCATTTTAAAATGTCTTATTTTTTGGGTATGGAGTGTTTGAGGAGGGCAAGAGGTTTGGCTCTTCAGTGGATTAATACTGCGAATGTTGTTGTTAATAATGACTCTTTGAATCATGTGAATTGCATCATTATGGCTTCTAGCAACTCTTGTACCTAGTTGCTTACGGGTTTTTATGGTTTCCCGAAAGTGAACAAACGTAATCATGGATGGAGTCTCCTTAAACATTTAGGGTCCTAAAACCATCTCCTTGGTTGTCTGTGGGGGACACGAAGGGGGCAGTATTAGAACAAATTGGCAACTAAACAACTTTCGGGAAGTAGTGGATTCGTGGAGCCTAAGGAATTTGGGTTTTACATGATATGATATTACTTGGAGCAATGGAAGAATTGAGGAATGTCTGGATTGATGTTTTGAAAACTTTAACTGGGAAGTGGCTTTGACAAATTTCCACGTTCCCCATGTGGAACATGGGTCTGATCACATGTCGATTAGCTTTTCTACTGTGGGTTCCACTCCATTGTTGACCAGTCATAGAAAGAAAAAGCATATCTATATCTTTGAAGCATGGTGTGCTAAGGATAATGAATGCAATGCTATCATCTAAACATCATGGGAGGGTGGTGCACATGTTAGGATAAATAAAAAGCTAAAGGATTATGAGTTTCACCTTGCTTGTTGGGATCATAATAAGTATAGTAGACTGAAAATGCTTTACGTAAAAAAGTGATTCGATTACTTGGTGGAGAAATCAAAATAACTCTGTAGAGAGATCTTTGTCTATAAGTCTCTTGAGTAAAAAATCAGCCTTATGTTGTAGGCAGAAGAATGTTTTCGAAAGAAAATGGTAAAGGTGGAGTGGCTGGAGGAAGGGGACAGAAATACGATGTAATTCCATGTTAAGGCCACTCATAGAAGAAAGTCGAGCTCCATCCTAAAGTTAACTAATGGTAATGGTATATATTTTCGAGATGAGGTTAGTATATGCAGATGCGTTATGGACTACTTTACTAATATTTTTAAAGAAAATGACCCTCACTTGAATGCCATTGAGTATATCCTTGATGGTCTCAGTAGTCGAGTTTCCAATCAGATGAATGCCTTTTTATTAAAAGAGTTTACGATTCGTGAGGTTACTTTTATTCTCAAACAATTATCCCCTCTTAAATCCCCAAAACCTGATGGCATGATAACTCTATTTTTTCAAAAATATTAGCATATTGTCGTGCCCTCTGTTACAAATTTTGGTCTACATACCTTAAATAATTCTAGGCCTCTTCAAATTTGTAATCACACTTTTATCTCTTTAATCCCCAAGTTAAAAAAAATCCAAAAACAATGTCTCAATTTTGACATATTAGACTTTGTAACGTGAAGATGCGTTATATCAATTAATTCATTTTAATTTGCAAATTTCCAATTTTAAACTTATCTAATTAGAGTCAATCTCCAATCCAAATTTTATTAAACCCTAAACATGCATCTATGTGGATAAATTAAACATTCAGTTAAAAAATCAAGTGACAAAAAAGATTTTGGAAAAAAAACTTTCTGGTAAAACATTTTACTTCACTCTCTAACAGAAATTGCAACTTACAATTACAAGTCCAAATTTTCAATGAAACTCCCACTAAAATCCACATAGACCGCAGCCTAGCACCAACAGTGAATACCCTCGATTG
Organism: Sambucus nigra; assembly: GCA_949130495.1. NCBI lineage: Eukaryota > Viridiplantae > Streptophyta > Magnoliopsida > Dipsacales > Adoxaceae > Sambucus > Sambucus nigra. The sequence goes on along the minus strand of OX422212.1, from coordinate 330,972,165 downwards.
TCCCCAATGATCGAAGTCATAAGCAAATAGCCCCCGCAAGAACTTTCAATCCAGCAGTAGAGAAATCCTCTTCTAAAAGAGAAACTTCAACAAGAAGTGGTTTGGGGTTCCAAATTGATTCATAAACATATATGCAATCTTTTGTGTGAATCAAAAAAAAAGTTTTGTTCCCTAAAAGTGAAAAGTAAAAAGTTTTCATTTGGCAAAAGTATTAATGAAAAATTCTTCCAAACAGGTATTTACTGCGAAACAAAACATTTGAGGTGGCGGAGTTCATTCGAATGACTTCTCAATGTCATTTGAACGACATTGGATGTCGATAGTAACAACCTAAGAAATGACCTGTAAAAACACAAAACAATGCATGGTCATTTGAAGCAATAAAAGAACGACCTATCTCGTGACCTATTAAACAACATGTGATGTAGTTAGAAGATGTCGTTTGAATTACTTGTCAATGTTATTGGAATGACATTGCCTTGTCATTTGAATGACAGGAGCAAAAAATAAATATTTTAAAAAGCTCGCCTATATGTCTTCCAAAATTATTTTTACTTAGAGCAGTGCCTCATTTTGATAAAAAGTAGTTTCGAAAAATATCCCAATAGAATCGTAAACCAAATTCGAAACTTAAAGACAATTCTTACAATCTCGTAGATGTACGTTATTGAGGAAACTTAATATTCGGATCCGTCTTCTTCAACAATTGATCGTGACCTTCTCTCGACGATTGTAGAGGTATACGACATACTCTATGTAAAATGAGTACTATGGAAATTATGTCCTTACAAATCTCCCTCTATGTCTATGCCAGTACAAAATAAAAATAATCCGAATTAACAATCAAATGCTTATACAAATATAATACCCTCCCATGAACCCAAAAATGGAAAGATACTAAAAATACTAGTCTTTAAAAGAACCTTCAACTTTAAATCTCTTCAAATAAAATCTCTTTGCTTTCCTTGTGCCTTATTTTTTTGTTCTTTCCAAGTGATCATCAAAGTCCTACAAAATAAACAAAATAAATACCTTCGTGACATATCGAGTTTGAAATGAGATAGCATAAATCAAATATCAAATCAAATCAAGTAAATCTTAAAACTCCCCCATAATTCAAACACTCATTCCTCCATAATTCAGAATTTGTTCTCCCCCTCTTTATTTATCTGAAGTAGACAAGGAATATAATAAACAAAATAAATATGGAGTGTCACGACAAGCATAGCAAATATAAATCAAGTACGCTCATGCAAGGATATACTCAAAAGGATTTCACAATCTCTTTTTGATTTTTCAAATTTTCAAGCAAAGATAATTTACAAAAATAACACACACTATGAATTTTCACTAAGGTAATCAAATCATGGAAACATAATGAATGGGTGAGAACATAGTCGATGAAAAATTGACTCAAACAATCATAACAAATGTGCACAATAAATATGGATACTCCTAACGAATGAACTCAAAAATCGTCCTTAGGTGTAAAATTGTTGAATTCAAATGACATCTCTTAAATCTTATTAACAAATCAAAGTCTAAAATGATTTTCACACTAATTACATCTAAAACTATGTAATGCTTTTCCAAGACTTTTTCAGAACGTGCAAACCCGTTGATTTATTTCCAGCCAAGCACCCTCATATATAATAATGATCATATTTTTCAATTCAATTATCTTCTTTTGAATGATCATATCAAACTAAACTATTTTGGCCTTGGCTACTTTTTACAATGCCACATTTTTTTGGCTCTTTTCAAACGGTGGCTTTCTTGCAAAGGTTATTTTCTCCTTTGTACACTCATAATTTATTCATATTAAATAAATTCCTCATGGGCAACGGTTCTTATATGCACTACTTTCATTATCAAATTTTATCTCATTTGGTTTGATTTAAAAACAGAATTTAGATTAAAACACTTCAACTAACAGGTGATAGACAAGCACAATAATGAAATAAATATGTGCAAGTATGCATTAAAGGAAATCATGAGTCAAACATGTAGAATTTTTTACTTCTACATGTTAGTTCTCCCACTCATCATTATGCCTGCTAGTAATATTATGATTTTCCATTAGTGATAAGGGCAACCAACAGACTTAGAAGTTATAAATTTGGGGCATATTAGTTCAGTAATCCTCGCTTCTAAGAGCATCCAAAATAGTGGTTATAAACTCAACAGATTTTGTTATTTTATGAAATGGTATATCTGTAATAGTGGGGGAATGAGAGAAGAATCCTTTGATGGATTTGTAGCCATTTGGAGAATCGTTACAAATTCTGTAAACACTTCTTACAATCTTCATTAGTTCTTAGCAAATTCAACGAAATTTATTTGTTCGTTTCAATTGCTACGAACAATTGAAGTTCATATAAAATATAAATAATTAGTTTTTATCACATATTTGAATTCTTAGGAACTTCATTATTTTGTAATAATTAATATGTACAAATATTATCCGTAAGTAAAAATATATTTCTTTCCTATAAACAACATTATTTCGTAGTGAGTTTTTGAAAAATTTATTCTTCTCCACTATTGTGGACTTCAGTATTCATGAAAGTTAAAGTTATCATTTGGCTTTGTAACTTTGGCATTCGTGATCATCCATCACTCTGATGGATGCTCTAAAATATTATATAGTTTCATTAAATTATGTTATACTATAAGTGGAGTTTAGTTATTTCAGTCGTATTTGAGTTCAAATTTTTTGACCCACTTTAAAAATAGATTTTGATAAAGCGGGCAACTAACTTGTACTCTCTTATTTGATGTAAGCCATATCTTTTATATACTCTAAAATGCTATACATGAATTAAGGCTCCCTCTCAATTAAGGTGCCCACGTGGAACCTCCTCCTAAATGTTTTTGTCCAGCTGACCTTTGGAGTGTTGTCACTTCATTCTCCCCGATATTCTCCTTTTTCTGATTGCACGAATTCTCCCAAAATCATTTTTCTCTCTCCAATCTTTAGACACGATTCATTTCCTAACCAAATCCATTTCTCTTCCGCTTTTTCCCATACTATGTACGCTTTATTTTAAGAGACTGGATCCTCAATTCTTTATATAATATTCTCATCTTCCTTACACACCCATTCCCATTATAGTCCAATACTCGAAAATCCTAATTGGAAAATCCTTCGATGCAATCCCAATAGAAATTGCTAATGGCTATTTAGGGTTAACATGTAGTTTTTTTATCATGTTGCGGGTGATTTGTGGTGGTGGTGTGTTAGGACACAAATTTCCAATTGAGTCTTTTGTTGTTTTGGCTCAATTCCGGACAAAAATGTTTGTGTCATAGGACAAAGTTTTTTATCATCCTTCAGGCCTATGACATTCTAAAGTTGAAGACGTAGCGGTCAAGTTCATAAATCTTCATCAAATCCCGTGTTTGTAGTGACTCGTTTCTACGTCAACAACATTTGTTCCGTTTACTCCTAAGGTAAGAATGCATTTTATATTTATATAAGAGCTTGGAAAAAGTTTTATTGGGTTTAAGTTTTTTTTAAGTTATTAAGTTTTGATTCTTTAGCCTTTGCCTACTCCTGAACAAAAAGGGGGAGAATGATAGGGGGAGAAATGGTATCTAATCCTATTGTAAGCTTATCTAAGTTTAGGAGATTTAACTTAGGGGGAGAGCGCTATCTTCTTAGGTTGATCATAGTTGATAAATGGGAGAATTAATTTAGGGGGAGAATTTTATTTATATGCATTTAATATTTTGATATCCCCTATGCGTTTGAAAGTTTAAATTCATTCTCACTCCACCTATCGGCGGGTTTTGGAACACGCTCATTATCTACTAAATGAGTAGGTGGAGACCACCCGTTAACAACAGACAACCAAACTCTCTCGTCGATAGATTTTAGTGCCGATTTCATCCGCGCTTTCCAATACGCGTAATTAAAACCACTGAAAATGGGGAAAATTCCATTTTTGTCAAAAATACTTAAAGGATCTTAAACGCAATAATTTAGCGATCCCGCTATGATACCACTTTTAAACGCGTGATTTTCTCAATCAATGCTCTGATACCACTTGTAAACGCGTGATTTTCTCAATCAATGCTCTGATACCACTTGTTGGTGAGAGAGGCCCATAATTTTAAAATTCTTATTACAAAAAGTAATATCCTTTTAGATGTGGAAGCGAGATGGTTCAATTAAACACAACTTAAAGTGAAATTAAATTAATTAACAAATGCATTTTTCACTTTAACATATTAACTCAACTCAAGTCCTAGAAATTTGCCTATGTCATATTTTCAATATTCCCAAATTAGGCCAAAACAATTTTATCAAATTAAGTGATGACTTGAATTAAATTAACATAAACATCACCCAAATTAATTTAGCACCAAATTACACAAGTAGTGATTTAAACCAAATTTTATCTTTTTACCTAAGCATGCGTTCTAGGTGAATTTGCAAAAGATAAAATAAACAAAGAACCACTACAT